>JAUCNO010002694.1:0-11031 GCA_032353835.1 Enteromius viviparus
CCATGTCCAGGCCCGTCTGAAGTTCGCCAGGGACCATCTGGATGATCCAGAGGAGTTATGGGAGGAAGTCCTGTGGTCAGATGAGACCAAAGTAGAACTTTTTAGGTCTTAACTCCGTTCACCGTGTTTGGAGGAAGAAGAATGATGAATATCATCCCAATAATACCATACCTACAGTGAAGCATGTAGCTGGAAGCATCAGCTCTGGGGGTGTTTTTCAGCACAGGGGACAGTAAGACTGAATTAAGGAGAGGATGAATGGGGCCACACAAATTTTCCTTAGCGCCCTCGCTCAGATTAACATTATTCACAGCCATTTTGTGTTAAATTGAGCCATCAAACGTCAAGCGAATAGTTAGGATTGTATTCATTTGTATTTATCTTTTAAGTATTAACTAGTTTGTCTGTTCTATTTTATGCACATGACATTCCATGTCTAATGTCTTCTATCCGTTTTTAAAAGTTCTAAAGTTGTAACCAGTCTATTGCTAAAAATTGTATCATTATTACAAATCTTTTTATTATTTTCATGCTTAGAAATGATAAATAACTTGCTGTCTGATTTTTTTGTGTTAATCTATATGCACAAGTATAATGAATGTCATCAATAATGAGGCAGGTTCTGCAAGACCATTGCAGAAAGAAAAAAAATAATTTACTTATGCTTGTGTTTTTCTTAACTATTTGCAGCTTCATCAAGAAATTGGCTTCCTGTAGTAATCTGTTAATCTATGCCACCACTTTTAAGAAACATGGCATCCAATGTGCTACGGATTGCTCAAGGGAATCTCACAGAGGCAACATCTCTGTAATTGATTCTTCAACTTTGTCCTCATTATAAAGCCTCAGTTCTATCCTTGGAGGGATTTCTACATATTAATTTGTATGTCATGTTTTGTGTTTCAGAAATTGTTTTAAAGGCAGCACTTCTCATGCTGACAGCCTTGCTCAGTCAGAAGCTCGAATGCTACATCATACTTGGGAAGGTTAGCGTATTGTTCTGACTTATATGTCTGTGATAAATGTTTTTTTTTTTTTTAATTCTTAGTGTAGTTAATGTTTCCCACATACAAATGTTATAATGTAATAATTATCTTACATTTTATGTAGGCTATGTAGATTATTTTTCTCCATCAGTAAAATCATTTGCTGAGAAAAATTGACTGAGATAAAATCTGGTTTGTGCTTTTTCGTTTAGAGCAAACCATCTTCACCAAGTACAGGAAGCCAGTGACTGAAGAACTTACTGTGGATGGTGACAAGTTTATACATACTACAGTTAAGAGTAATCAGCCTCTTATGTTACACCTGCCTTCTCTGTCTTCAATAGCAGGTGGTATGAATGACTGTCAGAACATTTTCAAATTATGAAACGTGTAGATTTATGTTTACCAAAAGCATAAGCGTACGTTGTGACAATAGACTGTGATTGATGATCCTCTACCTCTGCTTGTGGAAGTTAAAGGAGGATGTCATATATTAAATAACTAGGGGTGTGACAAGACATTTATTCCGGAAGACAAGATGAGACACTGGGTTCACAAGAACTTTTTTTTTTTTTTCAACAAATCGTCAATGATAAAATATATTTGGAAAAATTGTATTTTATTTAACAAAAACATTCCAAAAATGTAGGTGAACTTTGTAATCAACTTTTTGATATAGGCAAGTAATTACACAAAAAGTATAAACAGTATAAATAAATAAAAACACTAGGGTTGGGCGATGTCAACCAATTTGGCATCGTACGATGTCTAATGTGAAACATCGCGATGGACGATGGCATCCTCGCTGTAGGCGGCGGGTGGGGGGGTTTAGTTGTAACTAAGACACCAAGCCCCGCCCCACGACTGACAAAACAGTGTTTGTGCGAGCAGGTGAGAGAGGATTGAGCGCAGGAGTGATAGCGCACGAGGGTTTGATATGGGCTTGCGGCCCCATTTCTTCGCATGTACATCTGTTTTCCTCTCGCGGAAATGATTTACCACGCTCGCCAGCATCAGTGGTGCGCTCACTTATTAATGGCAAAAATTTGCCGCCATAGATTAAGTGTGTTTTTCACGAGCTGGTTGCTTCTGCTGCAGCTGGGTCGAGCATCGCGATGCCGGCTCAGCATCGTGATCCTATCGGCCATCGGCGATGGACGATGGCATCGTCTATCGACCTAACCCTAAAAAACACGTAACACAAATCTCCCTTTAAAAGCAGGGTAAGCGATTTTTCAAAAATGCTTCAGAAAACAGAATCGGGCAGAATAGCAAAACAAACTTGTCTACAGCAAACGCTGCGCCAGCTTAAAAGCCAAAGTATACTTCGGCCATCTGCATTACATAATTTTCGCCATCAGGAGGGCTCGCGGACACCCGAGCTCCCTGTCAGCATGCACACAATTTTTTTATGTCCAAGAACAAGAGTGTATGCGTGAAAAGAATGTTAAAAGAGTGGGTGGCATTGAACATGTATCAAGCTCGTCTGTACGCACTAATCCACGATTGAGTATAATTTGAAAGCTGTGTGGATGTGGCTGTGTGCGAGACCGACTGAAACGCGGAAAGTAAATTACATTCCGGCCCTGTAAGTCTAAAACTTTATAAATTTGTTTCTTGTTTATCTAAAATAAAACAGACTATATGAATCAATATTCTCCTTAAAAGCAGAGGCCAGAGCTGGTGGTCATTGTTGTTCAGACCGGATCTGTGAACACCCGGTCAAGCCAGCTGCCACCTGGATTCTGCTGCACATTTATTAGTGGTATTGCGGTACGGAGACAGAAAACAGCCAAAACGCTGATGAGGACGTATCTTTTAGCGGTTATGAATTAAATGTGGCCAAAAACATATTAACGTGCATATTAATACTGGGCATTATAAAACTAAATACGTATACTGCATTGTAACATTATAAAATACATAATGAGACTGATTATTTCCAACTTTAATGACATGCATTATTCTAATTATTCCCGTAAACATGAGTACAAAAGAGTACCGTGAAACAGGCAGAAGGTCAGGATATCAGGCAGGAATCACAAACTGAAGTTCAGACAGAGTTCCAAGTGGGTAACGGGTCATTCCAGAAATAATCCAATGAAACGGTCTGTAGTTGTCTGTAAGGAACAGAATTTTGCATTGTTCCTCTCTCGGCTTTTGCCTTATAAAGGGCAAATCCCACGAAACCCGTGCGGGCTTCCTGTGAGGTGTTCAGGTTAGGTCTGTGGTGCCGGTCAGCCTGTTCGATGACCCAGCGTACGGCTCGTTGGAGATGAACGTATGCCAGGTTCCAAGTGTCTTCGCTGTTGCTGAGCCAGTGGTCCATGGTGGGCAGGTTCGTAGGTTCCCCGGTCCAGAGGAATATGGGAGGTTGAAACCCAAGCATACACTTGAAAGGCATCATGCCGGTCACAGGTTTTACTTGTGGGTTTTGGGCGTACTCAGCCCATAGCAAGTACTGGCTCCAATCCTCTTGGCGGGCGTGACAGTAGGACCGGAGGAATCTGGTAAGCTCTTGATTGAGTCTCTCTGCTTGGCCATTTTACTGGGGGTGGTAGCCCGAGGTCAAACTCACGTTGATCTCCATCTGTTTGCAGAAGGCCTGCTATAGATGAGACATGAACTGAGGGCCCCAGTCGGTGACGATGTCCTCAGGGATTCCATAGAATCTGCTGCAGGTGGTGGCGAAGTTTTATGTGACACAGACTCGGTTGACATTTGATCCATGTGCAAGCCATTTATTAAATAGCGTGGTCAGACAGAAAAGCGTTCAAGCTGGGGCAATCAAACACAGAGGAGACAAAGCAAAACAGTACCGTGAAACAGGCAGAAGGTCAGGGTATCAGGCACTAATCACAAACGGAAGTCCAGGCAGAGTTCAGGGCAACAGGCAAGAATCAACATCGATATAAACAATGCAAGTGGGTAACAGCTCAGTCCAGAAATAATTAATTCGCCTTATAAAGGTCAAAGCCTGCAAAACCTGCGAGGGCTTCCGCGAGGTGTTCGGATGAAAGCGGTCCGGGTAGGAACTAATATTCTGGGGAAGGCTCCCGCTGATGACGGTCGGACAGCACCACTGAGAACCGCCCAGTAACACTACATGTATCCACTTCCTTTGGATTTACTGGCGTATTTTACAGGAAATTAATGGGAAAGTTTGTCACTATGACTTACAGCACTGAAAATTTCTTGACATTTTTTCAGCCATTAATCAAATTCCTTTAAGCCAAAGTCTGTCACAGTGCATTATACCATTAACCATTTTTTATACAGCCATTATTCAAATTCTCTGTAGTTAGCATTTTGTGGCTTTAATAATAATAATAATACAGAGGGTACAGAAAGAATTCAGACCCCCTTAAATGTTTCACTCTTTGTTATATTACAGCCATTTGCTAAAAAAATTTAAGTTAATTTTCCCCCTCATTAATGTACACACAGCACCTCATACTGACAGAAAAACACAGAATTTTTGCAGATTAAAAAAAGAAAAAAACTGGAATATCACATGGTCCTAAGTATTCAGACCCTTGAACTGACTGAATCGGTTGAACTTACTGAATCACTAATGGGAGTGATTCAATATTCATTGATAAAACCAAAAAAAGGGGGAAAATGTGGTTGACACAGACCAATAGCCTATTTAGCCATTTGTTCACATTTGACAATTATTATTATTATTAGCCTATTATTATTGTTATTATAACTATTTGCCTCAGAATAAAGTATAGCATATAAATAAAGAAATAACATAAGTAAAACATTTTAGTCTCACAATTTAGAATTTTTTTATCTGACAGTTTGTATACAATTCTGAAGTATAAAAAAAGTATCAATTTATCCATCTGTTGCATGCTTTCATTACATTATTGATTTCTGAAACAAGCTACAGTAAATAGAAGTTAAGGTGAAAAGTATGGGAGATTCTGACTGGAACTCCTAATTTAAACTTCAGCAACTTTCTCTGAAATCTTCTGCCGTAGTTGCTGAGGAAATAACTAACAACAATCCTGTATGATTTCTGTTCTCTCTCTTTCTATACCTTTATATCTTTCCCTCAGGCTTTCATATCCGCTCTCTCTCTCTCTCTCTCTCTCTCAGAAAGAATGACCATCCTCTGTATAACTGGATATAATCTATCTGTCTGTCTTTCTCAATGCTCTATTAGTTTTAAACATCAATTTATCAGGCAGCACCTAACCTTTGAATAAAAATAATTGAAAGTTGAATTAAATTTAATCAGTGCTGTAGGTGATAATGTAAAGATATTCATCTAAATGCTCCTTTCAACAATAGACTAAATCACCTCAGGTTTTTAATGAGAGCTGTGATCCGTGCTCTTTCTCTGTAATACATTTGTGAGTCTGCTTCAAACATAGAGATTAAAATCACCACTCATGTTTCACATGGATCCATCCATATGGACTGTGAAGGGTGAAGTGGTTGTTCTAGAAGCAGTCAAGTGGTGTAATTAAGGATTACACCTTCACAAGTGGGTTTTCATAACAGCCTATTACACATACATACTGGCTCAGGATAAGGTTTTCCAACGTTTTTCTTTCTTTTTCTTTTGTCTTTTTTCAGCTTCTAACATCTTCTGACAAACCAGGTCATGGAAACAAAGGAAATGAAGTTTCTCTAAGGCTGTCACTGCTGGACTTTTTAGCTGCTTTAACGAATGTATGAAATACCACCAAGTATATTAAATCATTAATTTTCCATTTTCTTACGGTTTACCCTCATATTACTTTAATTCTTCAGCAAAATGGGTTCTTGTGTTTTGTTTATATGGTTGTCGACTGGGTTATAAGGAACTTTTGTACATGATCTAACGTGCATTAAGTAAACCAAGTTAATAAAGCAGAAATAAAAAGCTTCCACAGATCAAAAATCATATACTAAATAATCTATCTATCTATCTATCTATCTATCTATCTATCTATCTATCTATCTATCTATCTATCTATATATTAGGGCTGGGACTAGATAAAAAAAATTAATCTAATTAATTAATTACAATTACATTTGTAATTAATTAATCGAAATTAATCGCATTTTAATCGCATACGTTTTTTTCATATGGATTTTCAGTTTACCATTGAATAATGACTGAATACATAAGCTTAAGCAACAAAACAATGCCGTGCGTGATTTCACATTGAGCAATATATACTACACACAGCCAGTGGCGGTTCTACACTAAATTGCTTCCCGGGCGAGACTAGAGACTTTATGAGTGGCGCACAAAAGAACTATTTATTTTTATTTAGCACCCCCCAAAAAGGCATAAGGTTTTGTATGCTATTAGTTAAAACAAGTGGAAATCGCTGAATATGTTGTAATGTTTATGTACAACTTATGTCACTTCATTCAGCTCTTACGGTGATTTCTGGAAAAGAAAAGGAACGATAATAAAAGTCAAGAAATATCAGTAAAGCTCCGGCCATCATTTCGGACGGGTTCCGATACAACATTGTTTACATACCTTTATCTTTTGCCAGTTTCTCCTCATCTTCTTTTCTTTTTTCATAATTTGGGTGCCTGACAGCTTTGGCCTTTTTCTCTCCATCGCTGTGTTTACTTTGTAATTGACAATCAACAGATTTCCCAACCCCTAACGCTGTCACTCACAACCAGAGGTCAAGACTAAACCAATTCACCTCCACATCATAATCGTTTTTTTATGACCTATTCTTTTTTTTTTTGTTTGGCCATTTCACACAACTAAATAAATGAAAAAAGTGCAAATTATTGGTCTGTGTTTAAAATATGTTGAATAAAATATGAGTTATTTGTAAGAAATTCAGGTGTGTTACTGACATAATTTAGCCCCCCCACTCATTTGGTAGAGCCCGCCCATCCCCTCCCCTCTTCTCTCTGCTTGCTCAGCTTCTGTGCAGCTCTCTTTCAGCAGCAGGGGTGGCGGCACAGCACAGGTATGACAGATAATAGAAAACCGCTTAGCTGCACAGATTATTATTTTTCCTCCAAGTTCGTGTGCCGCCCTCCACGTGACAAGAAAAAATGCCGCCCCGGGCGGCCGCCCTGTCCCCCGTGCCTAAAACCGCCACTGATGTGTCCAATAGAGCACTTTCAGGCTTTTTGTTTAGGCTACTCGAGTGTTTAATCTTGACACGTAAGTTCCTGTTGGACACAATGCATCATGAGATGAACATGGAGTTTTAAATTACCCTCCTTCTTCCCTCTGTGCCTTCTTTAAATAATAATCCAAAACAAAAATATACCGTAGTAAACATTTAAGGAAGGGACAAATTATGTTTACATGTAGTTTAAATCTTGGCTGATAGCCTACCAAATTTTACAGGTATTACATAGCATCCTAGAACTGGAGAACTGGAGAACTTTTTTCTGAAATATGCATTACATTCTTTTGTACTGTACATCATAATGCTTAAACAATACATTTTATACAATTAATGTATTTTTAAATACTTAATCAGCCTATAGAATTAGCCTCTCTATATATAATTATGACTCTCAAAAGTATTTAAAATTTCATATTATAGATCAGCTGTAATGACTATGAAGTAATATTAGCATCAAGAATTTACTATAAGCATAAACTGCTGTTCTCCTATTTAATCTCCTCATTTTATTTAATTTTTCAGCATTGAGGAAAAATGGACTCTTTTAAGTTATTGATCATTTGTTTAATCATTGATTGCACACTTTCTAATTAGCACATATTTTAGATGAAAACCAAAGGCTTGTGACAGTCCCATTGACTGCCAAACTGTAACAATGGCGTTTCGTCAAATTTGCGCTTGTGCTTCCTCGTGAGCAGGGAGAACGATTCGATCGAACTTGACATTTTTTAAACAAAACAAGAAAAACAAGGAACATGCAACTAGCAATGCGGAGCAAGACAATAGACATGAAACTTTAACAAACAACAAACAGAAGACTTGGGGCATGGCTAAAATACTAAGACAAAGACATAATGCAGGACACCTGGACAGACACGGCTGGGAATGAATGAACATTGATGAGGAAGGCTTACAAATGATGAAGACACATGAGGGAATTGGCATGAAAACAATCAAGAGCACATGGACAAGGTAAACAAACACAGAGCATGCTAAGACAGGTCAAAAGACACATACAAGAACACCTATGGCGTTACATAAACAATTACGTTCACTGTGTTCACTGCTGTGTGTGTGTGCACTTTGGATGGGTTAAATACAGAGCACGGATTCCAAGTATGGGTCGCCATACCTACAACTCACTTTACTTTCACTTTCATCTGTTGAGATCTCCTGATGTCAGCCTATAAAATATATAGCCAATGATAAAACCTAATTAAAAACAAAACCTCATAGTTTTTCATTAACATTTATTAGGTTTTTATTAGGGTATGCTCTGAAACCGTTTCTCACAGAATCCCTGTCTGAACATTTCCATTTGATTTCAGGTGAACATGCTTTCACTTTCGATTGTAGCACATCATATGTGTGTGTGTGTGTGAGTGTGTGTGTTTTTCTAGAAGATGAGCAACTACAGTAGAACAATACTTTGATTTTCCCTGGGAGTCTGCTTTTGCAATTACTGTTCCTTTGTTCTGAGATCGAAGCTTCTTCGCACAAAGGTTGTTGTGACTTATAGATATGTTCAAACTTAGAGGCATGTGTGATGATTCATTATTTAGAGGAGAAAAAAGAAAGGTTGAATTAAAAAAGAAATGTTGTAGGTGTTTTTTTTTCTCAATATAGAGGATTATATAATATAGCCAGAGACTCCTGCCCACTTTAAAGCGCCTGCGCTCTATAGATAGTCTTAATGCCAGTGGTCCACATACTAAGCAATCTCTCTTGGAATAATTACTTATAATTCATACTTTATTTTAATTTGTGGCTTTATTTTTTTATTATTTATGTATTTATACTAGCCTAGTCCACTGAGACTTGCGAAGCTGACCTCTGTGTCCTCTAAAATCACCAGAACTAGTTTATAATGTGTTTATGTGTGTTTTCTCTCTCACCAGGGATCTTAATCTAAATCATGCACATGGTCCATATCCAACTTCATAAATAGAAACTTTCAAGTTTTAACAGTGTAATAGTGGACTTAATTATCCTTAAAAATCCGTGGCCTGTAATAAATGTCAAAATCAAGCTTGAACTTTTTTAACCAGAGGTCTAGTTTTTAAAGGGGTCATTGGATGCAAAAATCACATTTTAACATAAAATGTGTGTTGACAGTGTTTGTAGACATTTATGTGTCAAAGATTTTATTGGTCAACATATATATTTATCATATAAAATCTGTGTGAATATATCTATTTATGTATCAAGATAATCTACTATTATAATCCTGCAATCTTCTGATAGTGTCTGTATTTGAAAAGGCTTGCATAAATAAAATGTGCTAACATGTGATAAAGCTGCATGTCCTGTTATATATATATATACAAAAATGTATATAAAGGACCCTTAGATTTACTGAACATAAAATTAAGACATCATGACAGCCTCGTGATCCTGTAATAAGTTTGTATTAAATGCATAGAACACGCCTTAAAAACTGCATAAAAGACACTGTTTAAAGACACTCGAGAGAGTGTCTCTTGGCTTTATTTACTTTGTAATAAAGTCTATTCTTATGGCACCAAAAATCCGGACTGAGTTTGATTTTTCAGAACCATGGCAGAAGCTATCACACATGCTAGCGTTTTACCTGTGATGAGTGAGCCATCAACAGCCTGCCGTATTGTTTCAAGAATGTCTCCTAAGCAATTGAGGTGTTTTGTTGTTGGATGCAGTAATGAACAAAGCAGTCGTCATTTACACCCAACATCTGAGCTGCTGAAGATGTAATGGATTATTTTTTTGAAGGAAATGCATAAAAAAAACAGCTATTATCTATGGTAAAAGAACACTTCACAGCACTTCGACCTTGGCGCAGTAATATCATCACTCCTTGGTTGTATTGACGGAAGTGAGATGGAGAGGGAAACGAGTTTTACTGCGCCGATGTCAAATTGCTGTTAAGTACTCTTCCACCATACATTATAGTTTTTTTTTTCTATACACTTAAAAAAATTGCCTCGTTTTATTTTGTCACGATACTTATGCATGTAACTTGTCATGTAACCATCTTTAAATAGGGAAAATGTGGAAGTGTTTGGTGGTTTCTAAATTTATCCCTCTTTGGATTCTAAGGAATGAATGGAGATAAGCACTAACACTAAACACTAACATAGTGGCGCTGCTCTAAAGCGATTAAGTGCAATCACTGAGATTGGAGAGATGTGCATCAACTCATCTACGTTGAGGAAAGAACATAGTGGAATATGGAAAAATTGAGGCTTTTTCCTTTAAAATTACATTAAATGAAATTGTGGCTTGTGTGCAATTAATAATTAAGGTAGCTGAATCAAAATCAGTATCATATCTCAGATTGTTTGCTGTTTTCTTTAGTGTTTTTGTTCTCTGACATGTTAATTGACATTTTATTTAATACACCATTCATCAGTTTAAGTTTGCAAGTTTGGTCACAGGTGGTCTCTATGGTTGGAACAGGGCAGAATGTGAGTTCAAGGATGGCCTCCATGGCTGGAGCAGGGAATCATGAGAGTTTGAGGACGGCTTCCGTGGCTGGAGCAGAGCAGGATGAAGACTGGGGGTGGGTTCCTTAGCCGTAGCAGGGGGCGAGGCGTGGGTACTGTGGCGGCTCCCATGGCACCAGCAGGAACCTCTGTAGAATCCACGGTCTAAGCCGATTTCTCTGGAAGAAGTGCAGCCACCGACGGAACCTCTTGAGGATCTACGGCACAAATCAACACCTCTAGTGTCTCTTGGACTGGTTCTGGAGTGCAGTGTGGCCCACAAACCCAAAAGAGCCACCACCATAATAGGGAGTATAAAGGATAATAGGTCAGTCTTCAACATGGCTGTCAGGCCTGAACTGCACTGAGATCAGTGCAGTCTACTGCAGTCAGCCACTAATGGCGCTTTTCCACTACATAGTACCAGCTCGTCTCGGCTCGCCTCGGCTCGCCTCGACTCGGCTCTGTTTG
>JAUCNO010002695.1:0-11030 GCA_032353835.1 Enteromius viviparus
TCAACTTTACACCATTATACAAGCTGTACACTGATTACTTTACATTCTATCAGAGTTTCATATCTTTAGCAATGTCCTGTGAAAAGACATAATAAAATATTTACAAAAATGTGAGGGGTGTACTCACTTTTGTGAGATACTGTATTATGATTTTTTGTGTTTGCCATCGTGAACATGTGACTGTGAAAAAAAAAAACATCTATTACGGTATGCTGTGTTTTGTTAACCTTGTCAATCCTTCAGGCTCAGTGTTTAATTAATACACGCGACTATATTAACACTGATGTTAGCAGAATGTTTGCTTAACACAACTCTACACCTAGGAGGTTTAGCATGTAAAGATTATTTTATAGTAAAGTACTGAATGTTCATTCAATCTTTTTTTTCTCACTGTGTTCAAATTCTGTTTTCTGCAAATTTAGCAAAAAGAGACGTTTAAAACAATGTTAATGCTGCTCTACCATATATAATGGGCATTTATGGGAACTAGCTGTCATGCTTCAAAATGCAAAAAGAATTGTACTGTATATAAGTGTTCTGAAGCCATAAATGTGTGTGATGATAAACTCTCATTTCCTATTTGCGTCTCCACAAAGGATTAAAGTGCCCCTAATAAGGGTTATAAAAAAAAAAAAAGACTGACATGCAAGGTAAAAATAAATTAGATTTTCTTATAATATGCATTAATTTAATGACTCTCAAATGATTTGTTCAACGAATTTTTTTTCAAACCCCTTCGTTGATTGGTTGATTTAATTTAAAGCAGTGTTTATGAGCTTCAAATTCTCCAAAAGTGGCACCTAGTGGCAAGGAGTGAATTTGCATTTTCAGTCAGACCAAAGCCAAAATCAGGTTTTCCCAGGTTTGTGAAACAAGTGGGCGGGCAATATGCTAATGTTTTATGTTGACATCAACATGAATCGGCTTGGAACTCGTTTAAAAAACAAATCATTTTGATTATTCAGTGTCGACTCTTTCTTTTGAGAGACAATAACTTTACACACTGTGTACTTTCAGATTTAAAACTTCATTTACTTTGATTTCATTTACTTAGAGCTCTTTAACACACTGCATGAAAGGTCATTTTCAGGAATCCATAATAGGGGCACTTTAATTGAACTAAACATAACAAAAAAAATATGTGACCACAAACTAGTTTTAAGGTTTTTTTTTTTTATTATTGAATTTTATGCATCATCAGAAAGCTAAACATTCGTTCCATTGTTCGGTTAGGACGATATTTGACTGAGATACAACTATTTGAAAATCTGGAATCTAAGGGTGCAAAAAAATATAAATACTTAAAAAATAAATTGCATTTAAAGTCGTCCAGATGAAGTTAAAAATAAAAGAAATTTGGTTTTTGGTAAGAAATTTGCTAAATATCTTTGTAGAAGATCTTGAATGATTTTTGGCATTAATGAAAAATCTATCATTTTTAATGCATATTGGCTATTGTTACAAACATACCTGTGCTTTACTTAGTTTTATGCTTCGGGGTCAAATATAAATACTACATAAAAAACAAGTGTAAGTACAAAAATAACTAAAACTAAAAAAAAAAAAAATAATTAATTTATAAAACTGACAAAAGCACATAACAAAATCTTACAAAGTTAAGTGAAACTGTAAATCATCAACAGCAACAAAATACTAGAATAGTAAATGTTCCTCGCAGACAGCTGCCTTCAAAAGACACATAATTCATACGGACAATATTCTTAAATATATCCTGCGAGACTCTTCACTTAAATTCCAGCACATTCTTTAAAATGTCTCCTGTTGTGTTTGATTAAAAGTCACAGGTTTGCAGTGACACGTGGGTGTGTAAATTAAGACCAAATAATTATTATCGCTTTAAAAATGATCAGCTCGCACTGTGTGAGAAGAGCGCAAAAGCAGGTGGATATGCAGAGAAGGATCGTCTTTGAGTGTGTGTGTGAGTGGTTTAGCTATTCACGGAATGGGACGTTCTGAACTTCCCCTAATGAGCCTCGCTTCAGACAGATCACAGAGCGCCTCTGTCTCCCGGGTCGCTGTCCTGAACTCTCTGCTGTAAATGAGACTGAGAGAGACTCTCAGTGTGAAAGAGAAGACACTTTACACAGTGTAGTACACAGCATTACCCTCGTCTGAAGCCAGGCAGAGGAAGGGCGAGAAAGCCTCTGAGGGAGACAGGACAGAACACTGCCTTGTTTTCGTCTTTCCTAGAGAATGTCATCCTTAGTATGAAACATGGTGACCGATAGCACAGCAGCAGCGGTTTGGTTCAGAGATTGAGAAGCGACAGTGTGAAGAGAGTAAGAGCAGATTGAATCAGCTCATAAACGCTCAGGGTAACAGATGCCAGGGCTGCTGGACAAGACAGTGACGAGTTATTGCTGCTCACAAACACAATTACACAAGCACACTGTGGCTTAATAAGGTCAAAGTTCATTTTATACCAAATTATTCACCTAAGTATCTTCTGCTCACCAAGCCTGCATTTATTTGAAAGAAAACAGGAATATCTTGACATTTTTGTGCAAGAGTTTTATTATATTTTAATGGTGTTTATTATTTGAATAGCTGAACTGAATTGGCGTCTCATTAACTTAATATGCACGTTTTTGCCTTGTGACATGTTTATTATTATCACCAGTGTTGAAGACAATTGTGAGACATAATGTGTAAGTTTGTTTTTTTAGGATTCTTTTACGAATAGAATAATAAAAAAAAAATAACGTTTAGTTAAAATAGAAATCTTTTGTAACATTAATGTCTTTGCACTTGCTTTTAAGCATTTATATTCAACTTTTCTGAATAAATGTATTCAATTTCTTTAGAAGAATAGAATAGAATAGAATAGAATAGAATAGAATAGAATAGAATAGAATTTTTGTTGTTTTGAACAACGGAAAACTGTTTAGCAGCTGACAAGGTTTTGGCATAACAGCCGAGCATACAAATAAAAAAAGAAATATAATAAACAAGAAGAGAGGTATTCCGAAAGATAATATACAGTGTTGTGCAAGTTACTTCCTGCTATATATTATATATTACTTGTTACTGTTATTTAAAAATAATTCCTTACATTACAATATTACTGATTCAAAATTGAAATACGTTACATGACTGTATTACTTTTGAGTTACTTTCACCAAAATAACTACATTGAGCGATCAATCCGTCAACGCAGCGCAGCAGTAATCTAAAGCTTGTCACAGCATCAGCAAAAGTAGCCTGATTACTAGGAATATGTCAGAGGAAAAAAGTGGGAAGTAGAAATTATTTAGTGTTTTCTGAGTCCGGGTCACAAAGATGCACCGTCTCCTCTGATGCACCTTAAGTCATCTTTATGGATTAAAGTTATAATAAAATATTTTTTTTTGTTTTCAAACCATTACACCACACATGGATAATAACTGACCACGAACAGAAAATACAGCTGATTTGCGGCATTTTTTTATACAGTAGGTTAATATCTTGTCTTGCTGAACGTGTACCAAGTAAAATATTACTGAAACCTGATTAGTAATGCCTTACACTACTGCATTACAGCAAAAAGTAAAATATTACTGTAATATATTACTTTTGTAATGTAACTCCCAACACTGGTAATATATACAGTACAGTGGTTTATTGTATTATTATATTGCGGAGCAAATAAAGCAAGAATCTTATTAACCCCAAACATTTGAATGTACTAAATGTCCATGACTGACCACTATATATCTAATATTACCTTATTTTTCATATTACTATATGTTTATTTGCTTTCTCTGTATTGTATGTCACTGCTGTTGCTTGATTTTATTCATAGAGAATCAAATTGATTATCCAATGTCACCTGAATCAGTTTGATTTAGACTGGCCATTCTCAAGCTGTAATACATCTTCTGTTCACTAGGTGGCTCCATCGCTCTTTTTTTTTTTCAATTTTCAAACGCTCAATTTCAAGATGTACAGTTCCAAATTGAAATATCTATATGGCAGAGAATGTTTACTTTGCCATGGTATTGATATTATATTTGCAATATTATATTTAAATTTGATATGTATTAAAAATAAGCATACATGGAAACAGCAGAAGTATCTATATTTGGTCGTTTGAATTTACAAGCTATTTGGCTAATTTGACATTATTTTACTGTCAGGATCTGTGAACTGTAAAATGTCACTTTCAGCCCTGTTTTCTTATCCTGAGCACAAATAAATAAGTACATGAACCTGGCATGAATTAAATTCGCAGAAATGACCAGTTTACACGTAAGATCTTTTGGAAAACAGGCTGCTGACTTCTGAATAGGGCTAGTTTCATTGTGAAATTAAGAAATGGCATAATTTGAGTTCTGACACACAGGTTTTTTCCTCCCGAGGGGAGCAGCAGAGTAATTCAGTGTGAGCAAGCAGAGACATTGACGTAAAGCAAACAGCCTCTTTAAACAAAGGCAGCTGATGTCAGTCGTCGAAGCTTTGGTGTTTGTATGTTGCTTGTATGTCTCAATAGTGTCATTCCCTACATGTAAGAGCCTGTGTATGAGTGTGTATACAGCTCTTTAGTGAGTGGTAGGCTTGCGTGTGTGTGTCCGGCCTCAGGGTTACCACAGGCATTCATCTGATAATATTCATAACAGGGCTCAACATGCCTGCATTCCCAAGCAGCTCAGTGATTGCTCTCTCACACACATACAAACATGACCATCAATGGAAAAAAGAAAAATTTTTTATGAAAATGGACTTGTAAAGGGATTTTCATTTTGCAATAGTAAAAGATTCATTATGTTCAATTCATATATACATATATATATATATATATATATATATATATATATACACACACGTTTTTAAGGAAGTTGTTTATGCTTCGGAAATATTATTGAAATTTATAATATTGTAATACTTCAAAATATATTTTATTCCTGTGGTGGCAAAGCTGAATTTTTAGCATCATTACTCTGGTCTCATGATCCTTCAGAAATCATAACTAATGATGATTTATAAGCAGTGATTTTTTGGAACTGTGATTCAGAATCCTTTTTTTTTTACAGGATGCTTTGGTTGATAAAAAGTTTAAAAGAACAGTATTTATTCAAAATAGAAATTTTATGGCACAAAATGCACTACTATTCAAAAGTTTCTTTCTTTTGGTTTATTTTTTATGAAATTGATGCTTTAATTCAGCAAGAAAGCAATAAATGGATAAATAAATCATACTAAAGACTTATATTATTAGAAAGGATTTCTATTTTAAATAAATGTTTTTCTTATTTATCAAAGAAAAATATCACTTCTTCCAAAAAAATATTAAACAGCAGAACAGTGATAATAAATCAGCATATTAGAATGATTAGTAATGATGCTGACAATCCAGTGCTGCGTCACAGAAATAAATCATATTTTAAAGTATATTAAAATAGAAAACATTTTAAAAAAACTTTTTAAATCGTACTGATCCCAGACCTTTGAATGGCAATCTATGTAATGCATATTTATCAATCTATATACACATTTATTTAATTTATTTTAATGTATTATATTAAATTTATTAATATGAAAACAGTAGTTTTACCTTTCTCACATTCATATTCATACGTTAGATTCATTATTTCCTATTAATTGACTTCTAATGACTTTGATTGAACATCATGAACTTAAGCTCCAAACGAAATGTGTCCAAACCAGTCTGGAATAGTTTTCAACCAAATGGATCATTTGGCCACTCAAGGCTTTTTCTGTGGCTTTTTAAAGCATGCTTATATTACGATAAAGCTATTTGGAGTGTTTTTTTTAACCCAACAAATGTCTGGTTTGAGTCATAGTGGTTTTCTGTTGGACATTAAATCAGGTCAGCCTCCCTCGGTTTACGCGAATGGTTCTGGACGCAAGAAAGAAACACGTAAAGTGCCTAAAATGACATTTTACGACCTGCGCGGTCTGTATTTTTAGCGCAGCTCTGATTGTTACCATTGCATTTAATGTATTTAAATAGCTCTTGCTCTTACATGTCACATGCTGTGCCAAGTTGTGTTTCTCGGCAGTCGCTGGTTTATGTTTGCCGTGCTTGGGCCGTGTTGGTAGGCGGTCAGAAGTCATTTAGCTCGTAATAATAGTTTAGCTCGGTTTTTTTGACAACTGTTACCCGGTTGCCATGACTGCTGGCGGTAGTTACCATAGAGACAGCTTGCGTGAAGTACAAATGATTCAAAACTGACGTGTTTGTGTGTGAGTAAGTGTGTAAGGGCATGTATCCCTTAAGTGTGCGTGGTCCGACACTTACGATTTGCAGACTCTGTGTGTGTGTGTGTGTGTGTGTGTGTGTGTGTGTGTTATAATGCGTTTCCTTGTCCTTTGTGTTGCATTCCTGT
This sequence comes from Enteromius viviparus, assembly GCA_032353835.1. Lineage (NCBI taxonomy): Eukaryota > Metazoa > Chordata > Actinopteri > Cypriniformes > Cyprinidae > Enteromius > Enteromius viviparus. Next base: position 6,348 of record JAUCNO010002695.1, read on the forward strand.
TTTCATTACTTCCTGTCACCTCTCCAAATGCACAGATTGCAAATTGTCTTTTCTTACACTAGCAGATGGCTACTGCCTTCGTTAACACAGCAGGCCCATCAAACACACACACACACGGTCTCCCCGTTTTTTTTTTTTTCCTCTGTCTATCTGTTCTTTCCTCTTGGCACCTGTATCACACTCCCTCACACCTCAGTGATGATAAAACATTTGCTTTAATACCAAAAGACACATTGAGAGCTGTTCTGTATATGTAAGTGTGTGTTGTATATGTATGAGTGTGGGTGGGTAGGCCTGTGGGTTCATGTGTTGAATTGACGCATACTGACACACATTTTTGGCCCATGACCATGCGAGTGTTGTTCTGGCGGTGGGGGTGAGTACAGATCCTGCTGATGGGTATCATGATGATCCAGTGGCCCCTTTTGCCCCAGCGGCCTGTGAGAGGCCTGTTTCTTAAGGACGGCCACCAAGCACCCTCATAAAAATAGATTAAGCGTGACGTTCATGGAGGCGGCTTGGGTTTCAAACAGTAAAATGTATTTATTACATGGCTCTGTGGAATACTGGATTCTGATTGGTGAATTTGCGATCGAATACTGTTGTGTCATGATCATCGAACTGTATAATGGACCATTATTTTTTAGTTTTGTTTTGTTTTTTAGCCATGTAATGAGTTTATCTGTTTTGCGTTAAAACTGTTTTGGATTTATTAACCGATTTATTTCACGAAAATGGCTTTATGCTGTTGTTTAGAAGTTTGTAGTCTCGAATGCTCACCAAGTTGTATCTACTTATAGTTAAAATATAGTAAATATTATAATATATTATTACAGTTTAAAATAAGAGTTTATGGTTGGATATGTTTTAAATATATAATTTATTCCTGTGATAGTAACGTGAAATTTTCAGCAGCCATTACTCCAGTACTTATGGTCACATGATCCTTCAGAAATCTTTTTAAAATGCTGATTTTGTTCTCAAAAAATATTTCTTACTACAATCAGTGTTGAAAACAATATCTACTAGCTTAATATCATTGCAGAAATGTATAAATGGTAGTATATATTTGCCACTTATGCATAGGTACATAACTTGTCCATATACTGTACTCTTACAGCCTGTATTAAATCAAAGGATGAATATTAATTTTTTCTCTCTTATGGCGGAAGCCTTCAATCTTGGGCATTCTTCAAGCTGATGTACTACGTATATCATTATTTTTTTACGTTTTGCCAAATAAGCAGTAAATATCTCAAATCTAATCATGCATTGTGTACAAAACATAGAAATACAACACATCATAACTATATTTGGTAAAACTATTTGTTTTAAATGCCCCAAGTAGCCAACTTTTTAATTGTTGCAAAGAATAACCTTAGCATTAGAGGTATTCTAAGCAAAGATATCTTATTAAAATAGTGGAAATTAAGATGAGTGATGTCTAAATAGTGGAAAAAGACTCAATAAATATAAAAGCAATAAATATAAATATTGGTTGATTGATACCAGTAGATAATGACACAGAACTCTAATATTAGCCGATAACCGGTAAGTACAGAAACATTGTGAATGTACATTTTGATGCAAATATCTTTTGTGCTAGTGAGTCAAGTAAGGAGCGCTGCTGCAGAATCTATTTCTGTCAGGCGTCTTTATATAACCTACAGTATATGTACTGTACATACATGTATATCCCTCACACATTTTGAATGTCGAGAGCCGGTCACCAGCCTTAAGATGTAAGACAGACCATAAGCCAATTGAATTAAGGCTATTTCCCGCTGTCCCAACAAACAACAACTTGAACGCTGGATCAGCTTGTTAATCCTGTTGGTGTTTGTTGGATGACAGTCATGTTTCCCAACAACAGCCAACTCTGAAACGTTGTCAGTCTGGCTTAAGATGTTTTAAACAATATTCAATGAGACCAGGATGAATGTATCGCAATCTCACTGCAGTGTGCGGCAGCTGAGCTCTGGAACTCACGTTAAACAATGAAGCTTCAGAGAGAGAGAGAGAGAGAGAGAGAGAGAGAGAGAGAGGGAGGGAGGGGAAACAGATACGAGAGAGTGAGGCCGAGAAAGCAGAGTGAGTTAAGGACGTTCAGTCTCCCGTCTCACACTAGCGCTGCCTCACGAGCCGAGGAAACGGTCACCTGCGCTGCTCTCCCGCTACGGCTCCTTGCTGGATGGGAGCAGGGTATCCATAGTAACCAGGCGAAGAGCGAGAAGAGGAGGGTGACGTGTTCAGACACAGAGCGTTGTTGCTGGAGTACAAACCTCTGCCGTTTAACAGCACGAGGAGAACGGAGAGTGAAAAAAAACCTTCATTCTTGTACAAATATGCGCGTAGCTTTTGTGCTTTGAGAGAGCCAGAGAGTTGAGGTGGCTTGTCAAAGCTGGTCAGGACCTTCGGAAGGGCTCTTGGTTGTTTGGGGACAGAGGACTTGACTGTGCGGATGAGTGACCAAACTCGGGGTAAGTCACTGGCGCTGGAGGAAGAGTGAAGCAGAAGGTGGATTAGAAGGGATTGTGCTGCCTCTAGTTGTTGTTTTTTTTTTAGATTAATGCACTGTTAAAGCTTTTGTTCTGCACTTGCTGCAGTACCAGCCTTTGCTTTTTCACTTGCTTTTTCTGCTAAAACATGTAGTGCGTCTATGAGAAAGTGGTCTGTCATCCCTAGCTACTGTGCACCGTACTGTAGTTTCTTTATTACTTTGGTGATTTTACGCATCACACTCGATTATACGCTGCTCGGTTCGTGTGATGAGCGTATGTGCACATGCAGTGGTGTGTGTGGTATTTTGAGTTTGTGTATGTGGTTGGTTACATTCCCAATAGTTTTGGACAGATTTTGCTTTTCATTCATACAGTTTCTTAGGTGAATAGTTTTAAGCACATATCAATTGAGCTACATGAGATATTTGTAGTTAAAAAAAAATAATTTGTCACACTAAACGAACAATAAAAAAAATAAAATAGTCAGGGGAATTTTGTTTAATTTGTACTATATCAGAACCCCACAGTGTCAGTTATCAGCCGATATTAGATTCGTAAATTCTTTTGGTCACATTTTTCACTTTTTTTCACCAAATGATATTGAGTATTTTATTGTGTATGCTGCTTTTGCCCGATATTCGATTTATATTATGTTTGCTGTCATCTAAGTTTCCTTTAAAATTAATCTTTAAGATGACTAAGATAGGAATTAATGTAAAAAAATTTATATATATTTTCTTTCTTATGAATTATTGTGCAAATTAATATTTTTTTGTTGTGATTTATTTATAAACCAGTGTATTATATATGTATTTATATTATTTTATAAAGGATATGTGTACATATGTTTTTAGACTTTTAATATGTTTATTATTTATTTAATAAAGGTATTTCATATATTTGTTTTGTTTATTGTGATATATATGTATAAATACAAGTATTTTATATTTAGTTATAATATTGTATATATATATATATATATATATATATATATATATCATATTTATTATTTATTTTTAAATATTTTCATGTTTATTTTATTTATAATTTAAAAATGCAAACATAGTTTATGTATTTTGAAAAAAATATATATATTTACGAATATATATATATATATATATATATATATATATATACAAACACGCACATACAGTGTGTGCTTATAAAAGAATACATTAATACAGTGTATTCATACATTAATACAGTGTATTCTGTATTCAGTGTATATTAATGTATACAGTGATACATTAATATTTAAGATTTTACCTTATAATAAATCATATTTTCCTCATCATTGTGTTCACATGCATGTGGACATTCTAAGGCCGGAGTGTTAACCTTACGGCTCAGGTAATCTGTAGATGGCACAGCAGTGAGGATGACCATGCCTTGAGATGAAGAGGCAGGCAGACGTCTCCATTAGGCTGCATTAGCTCAGTTTTGCAGTCAGCAGTGAAAAAGTCATGGAGGATCAGAAGGGAACAGCAGTGAGGCGGTGTTGCATAATGAAAGTGGGACCCAGTGTGCTGTAGTTCAGCCCTGGTGTATTAAACGTAATCTCACAGCTATGCCGTCCACATGTGGATGGGGCTCGAGGTGTAAGCTTTCTCATAACACAAATAAAGCTGCCAATAAGCTTTGAAGTCTCACAGGAAGCGCCAAAATGTTCTCACAGAGCTTCTCTTCCTCCTTCACATTGCCAGAGGCTAGATATTTGGGATTTTTGGGGGCTGGTTTTTACCAGGGTGGGGCTTTTATGTAGTTTGCTGCAGTTCCAGATGGTTTTCCCATCAGTGGAATGAAGAAAGAAGTTGTTTGCTGATGCTCTAGTTTCACACACCTTACACCAATTAGCAGTAATGAGTCTGAGGGTACAGCACTGCAGTGTGGTCTGAAAATACACAATTATAGATTCAGGTAAATTCTATAATAGTTTAATTTAAATTTACACAGTCTACAACTGAAAGGGTGAATATAAGCCAAGTTTTTATTTTTATTTTTGAGCCAATCACCTAAGCTGCAGAAAAATTACATCATGATCTAAGCTAGGGTGCGTTTCCCAAACAACTATGTAATTCACTGATTAACAACCATTATTACTCGGCTCTCTGGAATGCTTGATTCTGATTGGTCAGTTGAGACATTTGCAGGTTTGTTCTTTTCGAATAATAACCGCTCCAAA
>JAUCNO010002696.1:0-11029 GCA_032353835.1 Enteromius viviparus
TTTGTGAACAATGTTTGAGAGAAATGGTAATATTGTGTATCTGGAATGAATTTTAGATCTTTAAGTCCATCTCATGAGAAATCTGAGCTGAAACAAAGGTGTTGCGTTTATATTTTTGTTGAGTGTACAAATATCATTAAAATTATTTTGTGGAAAGGCCAATGAAAACATTTTGAACATTAACAAATCTGAACTTCTGACCTAACCGTACCAGTAGAAAACACAAAATATAGACTATGCAGTAAATGTTGTATAAAATAATGTCTTATCATACTGGCTACTGTTGCTCTGTTAACTAATGTGTTGGTGTGTTTTTGCAGCCACCACTGGAGGTATGTCTGCGTATCAGATTTCCTCTTCTGCATCTGGCCTTTCCCAGGCAATGGACTCACCCGGGTCTCTGCCAAGCCCTCAACATCTAACTGAGGAAGCATCACGTAAGAGGGAACTCCGACTGATAAAAAACAGGTAATTCCCAGCTGCCCTTTCCCATTTTAAAATTATCACAGCATTCTGTAGTCCAAGAGCATGAAATCATTACAGCAGCTCATTGCTGTTCATCTTGGTCCATCTTTCTGCACCTAAGGCCTTGCATGTTCTTCAGTTGCATTTTTTATCTGCTTTTAACTTATAATGAGGTCAAAGGCATCAACTCTTTGCTTGTAGCGTGTGACTGCATCATGCTTGATGGTGTCTCGATGTGTGGAGCATTTGCTAAAAGCTTTCTTTGTTTCACGATGCTTAGAATGGAAAAACCAAACTTGTGGATTCATTCTCATTCTACGCGCAACTAAAAAACCACTCATTCACCACTCACGTTTGCCTGGTTTGGACTTGCTTTTACAAGCTTGCCACTATGATGCTTTGCAATTCTGACTTGCATGAAGCTGTAAACAAAATGTACGATTTACAGTATTCATGCTCACGGAGCTTCTCTGTTGTTGCTTTCAGGGAAGCTGCCCGGGAATGTCGGCGGAAGAAGAAAGAATATGTCAAATGTCTCGAGAACCGAGTCGCTGTGCTTGAAAAACAAAACAAGACACTTATTGAGGAACTCAAGGCTCTTAAAGACTTATACTGTCACAAAACCGACTAACAACAGTCCAACCAAAACACGAAAAACTATACGTTTACAGAGCAAACGCGCTTTTCACGTAATGTCTAGCCACCGCTCGTAATAATAATCGGATAAGGTGACAGCTGCATGGTTGTGTCATGGTGGTGACGTGTGTATGTGTGTATGCTGGAGTCTGAGTGCTCCAGAGCCAGTCAATGTGGTGTGTTGCCCGTGTTGCTTGTGCATTTGCAGGACGGCGGCCAAAGAATACAGAAGAAGGAAGAGGGACTATGTGCGGAGCTTAGAGATGCGCATTGCCATCATTGAAAACCAGAAGCAGGAAATGACAGAAGAGCTGAACAGTCTAAGGCAAATGTGCACTGGAAAGTCCAATTCAGTTTAGTTGCACACTAGACTGCTGCTGTCTGTTTTAAATTCAGTTTTACTGTAAAATATTGTTGTCATGTGTGTGTTTTATATCTTCTGTGAAAAACAGTAGACCAGCACTGCCATTGGGCATTTTTGAAGATTTTATATTGGCAATTGGATTATATATTTCAGATATTTACAGTGTCTACTTCAAGAGAAATATTTAATTTATTAAATGACCGCTTATATAAGTAATTCACAAACACACCAGCTCCAAAACTGTATGAATATAGCTACTGTATATAATTACTGTATAGGATAAACAGATATGTATTGTATAGATTAAGCGTTTTTGTGTGTTTATATCATATTAATCCAAAGTTCAGGAAACAAATGTAACTAAATACACCAAATATAACAAAAATGAAACATTGTTGGTAACAACTATATTCTTGTATTCGACCTGGTGTTTTTTTTTTCAGCGTTTCCATTCAGACTCATCAGTTCATCTTTAGCTTTGTTTAAATAAAGCTATCTAACTCTACATTAGATGGCGTTTTGTTGTTGCTTTTTATGTTGAAAGATCTGTGCAGTTATTAATCACTGTAACGTAATTTTTGTTTAATACAGAAATTAAAAATTAAATAAATAAATTAATTTAAATGTTCCCTGTGTATTTCATGCTCATTTTTAATAATAATGGACTAATAACGTCGTACCATTTTTTAGCAAATTGATTTCTAACGATTACTTAAGAGGCACAAAGCAAGTTCGATAACACCTCAATACAAATCTGTTTCTATGTGAAGAGACACTCCCACTATTTGCAGTTTCCTAATCGACTGCGCATGCGCAGTAAACAGTCAGAGGGGCGAGGCAACGGTCTGACTTCTTCAAGAACGGATCAAAACAGACGTTTTACATGAGATTTTAGGGCCTTGGTTGTTATTTACAATAGCAAACTTCACAACATCGAGAACACTGAAACACCAGGAAAAATAAACCAGACTAAACCGAAACTAATAACGCAGTCAGACGCCAACTACTACTCAAGGTAAAATATTCATACTTTTTCATTCGCATAAAATCGAGATCCTTACCTTACAGTGTTGCAGTAGTTGATGCAACTTTTCCATAGCTGTATGAGTAAAGCGTAACGTCATAGCCATGGACTGGTCATAGCAGATGGTGACGTCACGGTAAATAAATATGCATTCCATATGTTCTTTAGCATAAAAAAAGTGATTTAGCATAAATGCTAAAAAATGCTTTTTATAGGATGTGACGTTAAGGTAGATTATTACTGAAGACTGTAGATAGATAAGAAAAGTAGAACTTTTTCCTATTTTTGATTACACATATATTTTTTTGTATACAGTATATATATAATATAAAGAATTTAAGTACTGAATATTTCTGCATAGCTTAATGCTAGTAATAACCATTTATAATTTGCTACAACAAAAAGTACCAAGGTAATATCATTTCTCCTTTGGATATGTACTAGTTAGTTATTCTGGAAAGTACCTTTATGTACATACTATAGTACACAAATATGTACAGGTATCTATTACCATTTGATACTAGCCAACTTCTCTATAGGTAAATAACATGCTATTTCACTTAATTACCTCCTGTTAAATGTCTTTTTTAAATGAAATTGTTACGCTGTGATCATTGGTGAGATCTGACATGTAATGACAGCACTGATATTAAGTCAGGTTTTCCATTCAAGAGCCTTCATTGTTTCTCCACACAGTGACCCCCACACACCTCCTCTCATGCTCAAGGTTTCTGTTTAAATTACTGTAGCCTACAGCTTATACTGCTCAAGCACACACACCCTGCTTCTACACAAAAACACCATCAATCACACACACTACTATATAATTCACTCCTAAAGTATGATGATACACTATTTTATCGTGATTCATTTATATAGTACAAAGTATAACTGCTTAGCCATTTAAATTAACTTATATGAAAACACTTCAGGTTATAAGGTTCCATTTGTTCACATTAGTAACAGTTAAAAAGTACTTTTGAAGAATATATTAAACACAGTTGAAGTTAATTTCAACATTACGGATACATTATTTATTATTATTATTATTATTATTATTATTATACAAAAGTTGCATCGGCTAAAATTACTGTATTACATATATTGCTCATTTTAGTTAATGCATTAGCTAATGCCAACTAATACATGTTACCGTTATAATTACAAAGCTGCAGCAAGAAATTAATTGTATAAAAATATATAATGTAGAGAAAATACAAAAACACTACACATTATCTAAATAAAACAAGCGCTAATAAATTGTACCCACGCTTGCAGTGTAAACCATGATATGCTGAATATATTACCCATGCCTGTTTTATACACAACATGATTTAACACATTATTTGCCTTATAAAGACTTGAGTAATCTGTGTGAACAGTTATGTTGCAACTGATTGCAAGCTGACTTCATATTTGCAAAATAGTGTTGTTTCCATTTGTTAAACAGTATACATTATAGAGTACAAATGAGTTTTTAATTTTTTTGAGAAGACCAAATGCTAGTTGCCATTATTAGTTCATAATAAACAACTATTTAAAATGAAGCAACACTTAACATATCCATTATGATTCTGAACTAAACACATTGTGATTCTTTAGCTACTGAACCGGTTTGATTCAATTAGAATGTGTTCTGGCAAGTTAGGCTAATTGAACGAGTAGCGTGGGAAACGAAAACTTAGCCTGTCACAGTGTTCCAACCAATACATGTCTAGATGCTAACAACTAACCCTAAGAAATGAAATCAATTATATTGTATATGCAGTCTTTTTTATCCCAACATGACAATGCCTCCGTGTATAAGGTTCAAAAAGACATGATTGATTAAATCAGTGAGGAAGAACTTGTCTGGTCTGCAGAAAAAAGCACAGTCCTAATCTCAGCTCAACACCTCTGTGTAACTTTAAATGCAAACCTTGAGCCAAAAACTTGCCACCAAACACCAAATGTGTGTGTTTATATATATATATATATTGCAGTTTGGCCTACTTAAATAGTGGTTCAAAGGCCACAGCATGCAACGTTCTCAAGCACAAAGTAAATGCAGAAACCACTGGATTGTTTGTGGTATAGAAAGTGTTGTTAATTCAAAACTTTCAGTTCTCAATCATGAAACATTCACCAAGTTTCCATGTTAACAGATCAGTACAATGGCAACGCAGTGTGTGACCAAAGTGGAGCTAACAGTCTCCTGTGAGAATCTGCTGGACATGGATGTGGGGTCCAAATCTGACCCTCTGTGTGTCCTGCTCATGAACACATCAGGAAACCAGTGGTTCGAGGTCAGGTCACTTGTTGTTTGTTGTGCAAATAGTTCAGATGTCTGTGAATACCTGTGCATGTCTGGGAATCTGAATGTTTTGTTTCATAGGTCGATCGCTCTGAGAGGGTTAAGAACTGCTTAAACCCAAAATTCGCCAAGAAGTTTGTGGTCGATTATTACTTTGAGGTTGTTCAGAAACTCAGATTCGGCCTTTACGATATTGACAATAAAACCATTGATTTGAGCGATGATGACTTCCTGGGTGAGTTCGAGTGCTCGTTGGGTCAGGTAAGACAACCAGATATCCGTGTTTTGAAGTCATTTTTCCTCTGTGACATTGTTTGATTCGGTTTTTTTCCCCAACACAGATTGTTTCCAGTAGTAAACTGACGAGACCTTTGGTGCTGAAGAACAAGAAACCTGCAGGAAAGGGAACCATTACGGTGAATTTCCATGATGTTTTATTATATTTACTTATTGGTTGCTAGAGAATAATATTTTTCCATAAAGTTGTTGTTACAGAGAGAACATCAGATTATATTGTGGATGTAACTGATGTTGAACTGTTTCGATATATAATACAGATTTTTACTTTTTTTTCCTACTCTTTTTCTCATCAACACTGCATTTGGTTAAAAATACTAGCCTGGGCCGCCCATACTTCCTTTGACGCTACATTCACTTCGCGAGCAAAGTTAGTCTGGCAAAGCTATCGTTTTAGAGCATTTCCGTTCCCAAAAAAGTGGGAACCAATAAGAACCAATTCATCGGAATGAGTGGTCTGTTGGTTGTAGATTCGTCCAGTAGTATACAGAGGCATCTGATGGACGCAGGTTGGGCCCGCCTCCCAGAAGGCGGGTAGTAAGGTAGCTTTGCCAGACTAAACTCCTATGAGCTTAATAGTCGCGGAAGCCAGGCTATACCAATACAGTAAAATCAGTATTTTCAGTAATATTATTACACTCTTTATTTTAAAAAAATACCATTTATTCCTGTGATGCAAAGTTGAATTACATCATTACTCCAGTTCTTAGTGTCACATGATCTTTAAGAAATCATTATTTCTAATATGCTGATTTGCATATTTAGTGAAACATTTATTATTATTATCATGTTAAAAAAATGTGTGCTAGTTGATCTTTTTGTTACATTTTTTTCAGAATTCTTTGATGACTAGATTAAAAAAACAATGTTTATTTGAAATGGAAGTATTTAAAAACCCAGACAGATTTAAGATGTCCTTGGTCAATAGTATGTTTGTATTCACTTCAGATCAGCGCAGAGGAAATCAAGGACAACAGAGTTGTGAATTTTGAGATGGAGGCCCGAAAACTGGACAATAAGGTAAGACGTCATGAGATGTGAGTTTGTCAATTCGCTTTCAGTTTTTCAAACTAAACTGTAAAATGCATTAATTGTCTAAATGTGGGTTTTCTTGCAGGATTTCTTTGGGAAATCAGACCCCTACCTGGAATTTTACAGGCAGACAGAAACAGGCTGGCAGCTTGCTCACAGAACTGAGGTGCATTGTGTGTTTGTGTGTAGATGTGGATTATTAACTATCTGAATGGTTATTGTGAATGTTAATGACTATCTTTCATACCAGGTGGTGAAGAATAACTTGAATCCTTGCTGGAGGCCTTTTAAAGTCCCTCTACGGTCTCTCTGTGCAGGAGACATGGAGAAACCAATCAAGGTAGAGTCATTAGCTGTTATAAAAGTTATTTTATAACGTTACAAGTGTTGCTGTTGCTAACACAAGTGTCATATAAAGAGCTGGCCGTAATAGTTCAGGCTTTACTATAGAGGCTGTAAAACTCTGGCTTTGCTTGGGCTTGTCAGTCAGAGGGTGTTTGGTGGCTTACAATCAGTGTTTATGACTTTGTGATTTTTCTTGCCAAAGCATCTTAAAGGGAAACTGACTGTCGGGAAAAGAGCAGGTATTTTACATCGGAACGGCTGTTTCATTTGTAAATGTGTGTGTGTCACTGAATTGTAGCTGGTTTGTCCTTCATAGATCAGTATAGAGCTATTCTGTCCAACTGTTGTTTCCTGAATGAGGTCATTTCAACCCCTTTCATGTGTTGAAGCCTTTAGTTAGTAGAGTCGTTCTTAGGAAACAGGGGCATTTGTATCTGTGAATTTTAAGTTTATTCTGAACTTTAAAGGAACCATAACCAAATAGTTTAAAATAATGAATGAGAGGTAAAAATAATTTTATTTTATATATATAAGCAGTTTAATTCAAATAGTTCAGTTCTTATAACTCATTGAAATGTGCTAGTAATGAAAGTTGCGTGCAAATGTGCTAATATTACTATGAAAATAAAGTTAATTTAATAGAATATATAACAAAAATATAACCTAAACATATAAATTATGTTATTAAAATAATAATGTGAAATAAATTGATCTTAATTTTAAAATTAAATATAATTCATTGTAATTAAATACATGTTTTTCATTAAAAATTTATATTTTTATTTATTTTGTATTACATATTAAACACAGTTACTGTAAGTCAAAAAACAATTAATGTCAGAATACTGTTAGTGAATGTATTTTAGTAGTATGTTATGGAGTAAAAATTTAAATTTAAATTGTATATGATTTATTGTAATGATTTATTTTACATTAAAAAAAAAATATATATATATATATTTTATGGAGTACAAATTAAAATTAAAATTGTATATGATTTATTGTAATGATTTATTTTACATTTAAAAAAAAAAATATATATATATATACATATATCATTATTTCTTTTTCATTACATACTGTATTAACCAGAGCTTCAGAATACTATTAGTACTGTATTTCAGAAGGAAGTCATGAAGTATTGTCATTTTAAGTGTTATATAATTACCTGTAGTTTTTAGATGTTTTATATTACTTGAAAAAATTTGAGATGTTTTTATTTTCTTCTGCAAAACACAAAACAGGGTTAATGCAAATAACATATAATAAAAAAAATCTAAATACTATTAATTACTGTATTTCAATGCTGTTTCTCAGAAAGACTCGCTGTCCTAGGGAAGGATTCAGAAAACACACTGCTGCTAGAATTTTTTTTACAGGTCTAACCTTATGAAATGTGGGCAGTGGAGATGGCAGGGCGTCTGACATCTTTCATCTATTCATTCATTTAGACAAATCTTGATTGGTGTGCTGTTTTGGTGGTGTCTTACTCATTTTTGAATGAAGAGACTCATAGACCTGTGCTATGGTTCTTCATTTGATGCATGGCCTCTCTAAATTTCCCTCTGTTTTACTCTCCTGTCTCATCCACTCCCGAACAGATCAGATCACATTATTTCATGCTGTGTTTTCAACCCCTTTTTAGGTTGAATGTTACGATTATGACAGCGATGGATCTCATGATTTGATAGGGATTTTTGAGACCAATATGAAGCGTCTACAAGAGGCGTCCCGCAGCGCTCCGGTAAGATGATCCTCAAAGCACTTTTGATTTCACTTCTTCACTTCTGATGAATGTGTGATGGTTTCTGAACGAAGGAAGCTGGTTTTTGTCCTGCAGGCTGAGTTTGAGTGCATAAACAGTAAAAAGAAACAGAAGAAGAAAAGTTATAAGAACTCTGGAGTCGTGAGTGTGAAAGTTTGTCAGGTACTGTGTCACATAAACACACTCATCTGATTTCATTCTTATCGTTCAGTATTAAACCCAATGCAAACATTTCTAGACATGATTGTGTTTGCTGTCTCAGATTACCAGGGAATACACCTTTCTGGACTACATCATGGGAGGCTGCCAGATAAACTTTATTGTAAGTCATTAACATTTATTTTTTCAGAAAAATGTGAAAAATTAGCCCATACATAAATTCAATTATTATTAATTTTTAACCATAATAACCAACATTCACATTAAACATTTGCATCCTATGCAAATATGTAAATTGCACATAATTCCATTTTTGAATGACTATTTATTGTTGATATATAATTGTTTACACATACTTACACTCATAACTCGTTTTATAAAAGGTTTATTTAAATACATTAATTAAGACATGATTTATACAGGTATATAATCTAATATTTTTCAGAATGCTCTTCTTTTCTCTATGTTCATCATAATAATATTGCATATATTATGTATCTAAAAAATAAATAAATTCCTTCATGTTGAAGCGATATTTGTATTGTATAATCTAAATAAAAGCAACTCTTTTATAAAAAGAAATTGTACTAAGTAGTAAATACAGTTTTAATTGTTTTATTTATTTATTATGTTTTTATGTTTGCTTAATTTAGTGTAGATAAAAAGACACATTTGTGTAGAATTATATTTGTTGATAAAGAATATGTCTACATAAATTTTATGTTGTAGTAATATTTTATAATGCATATTTCAAAAGCTACATCACTGTATTATAAAAACAATAATAAATACAGTTTTATATATCAATATGAATTTTATTTATTATTATTATTTAGGATTGTATTTGCATATATTATGTATATGAATTAAATTAATTTATTGGAACAATATTTTAAAGAATATCATAAAATGCATAAAAAAACAATTTTAGATTTTATTGTAAATTTTATTTTTATTTATTATTTTAGTTAATGATATATAAAAGACAGACATACTTATTATTAATTATACTGCATATATTATATCTCTATGAGTTATATTTTCATGTTGAAGCATGGTTCCTCGTGTCATACCCATGTGCGTCACATCTTTCTTCTCTTCCAGGTGGGCATAGACTTCACAGGGTCAAATGGTGACCCCAGGTCACCTGATTCTTTACATTACATCAGTCCTCAAGGTGTGAATGAGTATCTCTCAGCCATCTGGTCAGTTGGCCTCGTGGTCCAGGACTATGACAGGTACAAGGACACCTACAATAGATTTATTCATCATACTATCAAATAAAAAAAACATAGGTCTGATTCCTTCTTTCATATCTTCTAGTGACAAAATGTTTCCTGCGTTTGGATTTGGCGCCCAGGTTCCACCTTCATGGCAGGTAAATGAAATTAAATCATGCTGTTATAACTGTGACAAACTACCAGAAGCCTCAATTATGATTGTTGTTGTTTTTTTCCAGGTGTCTCATGAGTTTCCTCTCAACTTCAATCCTGCAAATCCATTCTGTGCAGGTATATTAGGCTACGATTTCAGTTTTCAACCCCCCTGCACTTGACAGGAAATAATATGCATAAACAGGAAGTTGTATTTCTCTTCCCATAGGTGTAGAGGGTGTGGTGGAGGCCTACAGGATGTGCCTTCCTCAGGTCAAACTTTATGGGCCTACAAACTTCTCTCCCATTATTAACCACGTAGCTCGTTTCGCACAGCAGGCTTTACAGCAAAACACAGCCTCGGTGAGATTCAACACAAATCCTGATATTTTATGCACGCTTTATGGCTTTCTGACTCTGCCTCCTCTTCATTTCAGCAATACTTTGTCCTGCTGATCATCACGGACGGAGTGATCACGGACATGGACCAGACACGTGGAGCCATAGTCGCCGCCTCACGGTTGCCCATGTCAATCATCATTGTCGGCGTAGGCAAAGCTGACTTCACTGATATGGAGATTCTGGACGGAGATGACGGGCGCCTGAGGTCTATCTCAGGAGAACCGGCCGTACGCGACATTGTGCAGTTTGTGCCCTTCAGAAAGTTCCAGAACGTGAGTGAAAACCAGAGTTTAGGACACAGCTAATTGAGGCTTCCTCTTGCTTAGCTTTTCCTTTTTGGGGCCTATCTCTTGCCGCTCTGGGTGCTTTCTTATTTGGATTTCTATTATTTTGTTTGCTGCAAATTATAGAAAAAAAGCATTCATATTTTCATTAATATAAACATATATGAGAGCTATATGTTTCTTTCATTTTTTTTTATTTGCATGTTCTTGGAGGTCAAAAAATTAGGACGGGGATAGCAATTAGTGATTTAAATCTTCATAACAATTTTGGTTCCTTAACAGTCCATTTATGATTCTTTTAGGTATTTTGAGGAAAAAATATATTTATATTTATTTATATATATTAGTGCTGTCAAATTATTAATCGGGATTAATCGCATCCAAAATTAAAGTTTTTCTTAACATAATAAATGTGTGTGTAATGTGTATATTTATTATGTATATATAAATACACACGCATGTATATATTTATTAGAAATATGTTAGCCATATATATTATATATATAAATATATAATATATACTATAGTATAGTGTGTATATATATATATATATATATATATATAGTATAATAAAATCATTACTATATATA
>JAUCNO010002697.1:0-11028 GCA_032353835.1 Enteromius viviparus
TTCGGGAAATGCGCCATAATGTTAAGAGAGAGGTTAAGGTACAACTTAAGAACTACGTAGCGATAAGAAGCTTTCGAAAAACCGGGCCCTAATCTGTAAGAGCCAAGCATAGAGGTAAGAGCGGGGTTAAGAGGGGTAAGAGAGCTTAAGAAAGTGAAAGAGGGCGATTGGAATAGCGTCCTGAGTTTTAAACTCATCTTTGGACACATCCCAAAATCGTGTTTTAACCAATAAATTTGATTCTTGTTTAGGGTGTTGTGAGATTTCTCCTCCCATACCATAAATCTAAGAATGTTATCTTTCCGGTCACATGGCCTGAATTGTCCCGCTTTGCAGAGGGTAATTTTAAACATGGATTTCTAGAACAGGAATAAAATACATTTGACTAAGAATAGGTGGAAAGAAACATTTCGAGCAAGAAAATTGAAGCAAAAGAATACTAAACACGGCTATTTAAGCACAAACTATTCGTACCTTATTGAAACACATATAAAATGAGTGATTAACACATGATGATTAAATGTGTTGTATACATATAATACGCAGTTATGCATATCTGTGATTCAAGTTCATATTAGTAAATTTTTTAGGCCTGAATAGGCTTGAAAATGCAGTTTTGTGCACCGTGAGTTCAGTTTTCTGTAGGGTGAACATGGTTTTGTGAAGTTGTTGAGTTGAGGGGGTA
Source organism: Enteromius viviparus (assembly GCA_032353835.1). NCBI lineage: Eukaryota > Metazoa > Chordata > Actinopteri > Cypriniformes > Cyprinidae > Enteromius > Enteromius viviparus. The sequence continues at coordinate 686 of JAUCNO010002697.1, forward strand.
GAGATCCATCCAACAAAATCTTTAATTATTGTACTCATGTAAGGATGATAATGATGTCCTGTGTCTTTGACTATTCTCTTGGTTATTTGCACAATATTGACAATCTCCTTCCTGAGTTGGGATTCTCAATATGTATTCTTTTGTGAATGTTCAAGCTGTGCAGTGACAATGTCTGTTGGTCTGCTTACGACAGGATGCGCAACCATTGGCTGATTTATGTTTTCCTGTTGTGCGAGGCCTCTCTGTGGAATTTGACTCTTCATGTATCAATGTTCTGATGAAAGTGTCTGATTCACCCTGATTCCTCACATTACCTAATCCCAAACCTTCCGTGGCAAATTCTAAAATGTAATTTTAGAGCTAATAAGAGGCTGGAGCCATAGATATGCAGGTTAATGTAGTTATTAATGCAGTCTAACAGTAAAAATTTTAGAGACAGAGTGATTGATTAAGTGTGTGAATATCTGCATCTCTGAATCTCTCTGCAATGTAGCAGCAGTGTCTACTAATAGCGTAAATATTTTATTGATACATTATTGGAGCAGTATTGACAGCAATTTTCTGTCTGCATGTGTAAGTGTGTCTGTGATAGAGAAGCGGAGAAAGAAACTGTGATGTCTGTACATCACACAGCGCAGTTCTGTGCTTCATTATGAAACCTACATCATGTATTTACTTAACTGAAAGGCAACCTTTGCTATTTATAATCACATCACCGTAAGATATTTAATGATGTCAATATTATTTAGATATTACTGGAGCACTGTAGCTTTTCTTTCTCATTGGTTACAAAACAAAACTAACGTATCATCTCAAAACATAATTTTGTAAAAATGTAAATGTATAATTATAAAATGAAGAATTAGAATGTTAACATTATTTGTTGTTATATGTAATTTATAACTCACACAATATTATTATCTACACAGAGAGAGGAATCTTCAAAGACAGACAAACCTCAGAAGGCAGACAATCCTCCAAAAATAGAGGAATCTCCAAAGACAGATGACTCTTTGAAGATAGACAATCCTCTGAAGACAGATGAAATTCTGAAGACAGACAATCCTCCAAAGACAGAGGAATCTCCAAAGATGGATGACACTCTGAAGATAGACAATGCTCCAAAGACAGATGAAACTCTGAAGATAGACAATGCTCCAAAGACAGAAGAATCTAGAAAGACAGATGACACTCTGAAGATAGACAGTCCTCCAAAGACAGAGGAATCTAGAAAGACAGATAAAACTCTGAAGATAGACAATCCCCCAAAGACAGATGAAACTCTGAAGATAGACAATCCTCCAAAGACAGATGAAACTCCAAAAACAGAGGTATCTCCAAAGACGGATGAAATACTGAAGATAGACAAACCACCAAAAACAGAAGAATCTCTTAAGACAGACAAATCTCAGAAGGCTGACAATCCCCTGAAGACAGAGGAATCTCCAAAGACAGATAACACTCTGAAGATGGAAAATCCTTCAAAAACTGAGAAATCTCCAAAGACAGATGACACTCTGAAGATAGACAATCCTCCAAAGACAGATGAAACTCTGAAGATAGACAATGCTCCAAAGACAGAAGAATCTCTGAAGATAGACAATGCTCCAAAGACAGAAGAATCTCAAAAAACAGATGAAACTCTGAAGATAGACAGTCCTCCAAAGACAGAGGAATCTAAAAAGACAGATAAAACTCTGAAGATAGACAATCCTCCAAAGACAGATGAAACTCAAAAAACAGAGGTATCTCCAAACACATATGACACTCTGAATACAGACAAACCTCCAAAAACAGAGGAATCTCCAAAGACAGATGACAATCTGAAGATAGAAATTTCTCAGAAGACAGATGAAACTCTGAAGACAGACGAACCTCCAAAAACAGAGAAATCTCCAAAAACAGATGAAACTCTAAAGATAGACAAACCACTAAAAACAGTATCTCAGAAGACAGAAAAATCTCAGAAGGCAGACAATCCTCTGAAGACAGAGGAATTTCCAAAGACAGATGAAGCTCTGAAGATAGACAATGCACCAAAGACAGAAGAATCTAGAAAGACAGATGAAACTCTGAAGATAGTCAATCCTCCAAAAACAGAGGAATCTCCAAAGCCAGATGACACGCTGAAGATAGTCAATCCTCCAAAAACAGAGGAATCTCCAAAGACAGATGACAATCTGAAGATAGAAAATCCTCCGAAGACAGATGAAACTCTGAAGACAGACAAACCTCCAAAAACAGATGGAACTCTGAAGATAGACAATCCTTCAAAGACAGAGGAATCTCCAAAGACAGATGAAATTGTGAAGACAGACAAATCTCAGAAAGCAGACAATTCTCCAAAGACAGAAGAATCTCCAAAGACAGATGAAACTGTGAAGACAGACAAGCCTCCAAAAACAGAGAAATCTCCAAAGACAGATGAAACTCTGAAGATAGACAGTCCTCCAAAAACAGAGGAATCTCCGAAGACAGATGACACTCTGAAGATAGAAAATCCTCAGAAGACAGATGAAACTCTGAAGACAGACAAACCTCCAAAAACAGATGACTCTCTGAAGATAGACAGTCCTCCAAAGACAGAGGAATCTAGAAAGACAGATAAAACTCTGAAGATAGAAAATCCTCAGAAGAAAGATGAAACTCTGAAGACAGACAAACCTCCAAAAACAGATGAAACTCTGAAGATAGACAATCCTTCAAATACGGAGGAATCTCCAAAGACAGATGACACTCTGAAGATAGACAATCCTCCAAAGACAGAGAAATCTCCAAAGACAGGTGAAACTGTGAAGACAGACAAATCTCAGAAAGCAGATAATCCTTCAAAGACGGAGGAATTTCCAAAGACAGATGAAACTCTGAAGATAGACAAACCTCCAAAGACAGAAGAATCTCCAAAGACAGACAATCCTCCAAAGACAGAAGAATCTCCAAAGACAGATGAAACTCTTAAGACAGACAAATCTCAGAAAGCAGATAATCTTCCAAAGACAGAAGAATCGCCAAAGACAGATGAAACTCTGAAGATAGGCAATTCTCCAAGGACAGAAGAATATCCAAAGACAGACAAATCTCAGAAAGCAGATAATCCTCCAAATACAGATATATCTCCAAAAACAGACAAATATCCAAAAACAGATGAAACTCTGGAGATAGACAATTCTCCAAAGACAGACAAATATCCAAAAACAGATAAAACTCTGAAGATAGACAATTCTCCAAAGACAGAAGAATCTCCAAAGACAGACAAATGTCCAAAAACAAAGAAATCTCCAAAGACAGATGAAATTCTGAAAATAGAAAATTCTGCAAAGACAGAAGAATCTCCAAAGACAGATGAAACTGTGAAGACATACAAATTTCAGAAAGCAGATAATCCTCCAAAGACAGATAAATCTCCAAAAACAGACAAATGTCCAAAAACAGATGATACTCTGAAGATAGACAATTCTCCAAAGACAGAAGAATCTCCAAAGACAGATGAAACTCTGAAGATGGACAATTCTCCAAAGACAGAAGAATCTCTAAAGACAGCTGAAACTCTGAAGACAGACAAGCCTTCAAAAACAGAGAAATCTCCCAAGAAAGAGAAATCTCAGAAGGCAGGCAAGCCTCCAAAGTTAGTGGAATCTCTACAAAAAGAAAAAGTTCTGTGGTCAAATGAATCATCACAGACAGAAGTACCTTTGCACATTTCAGGTAAAACTAATTTCTATCTATAAATTTAAGTATCTATGTTTGTAATTATATTTTTCAAAACGTTACAAACGTTACGTTATAATAATTGTAATTTTTAAGTGATTTGATATCTGACCAAGTGGAATTATTGAGATGGACTAATCATTAGGGGCCAAGCACCAAAGGTAATAGTAATAGTCATTTACATTTCTTGTGGCCAAGCAAAGACAAAAAAGGAAGAACCATGAAATGACATTTACTTAAACAGCAAAACAATTTAATATTCCTTATCCTCTGTCTCTGACATTAATAATAATAAAAAAAATAAATAAATAAATCTCCAAAGAATAAATAAATTATAGACAGGTTAAAATAAAAATATTAGACAGGTTAATAGCACATTAAAAATAACCCAAACATGAATTTTTTTTGTTTCATTGCTGGAATTATAAACAAATTCTAACTGTACTCACCATACAGCGAATGCTTTTTAACTCTTAGAGATGTTTTATTTAAATAATATAAGCTGCAAATATTTTCTGCAAAGTTGGATATGTCAAATACTGTCTCTCAGTCCCTCACAGTGACACAGCACAATACAGGGGAATGCATTTCAATTGTAATCAAGATAAAATCATACCTTCTGTCTTCTTTTTAAATAACTTCAAAAATTGCATTTGAACCATTTCGCGCATGGAGTTTGTGTGCACTTGTTACAGTACTAATTCCCATTATTTAATTAGTAAATTATCACAACTAGACAATTTTCAAATTTAATGTACATCATAAAGTTTACGTAACACACAAAATTAATAATCCAAAGGGGATGGTGAGGAGGGAGGGTAGTTTTACAACGAAACAGTTGCTTGTCCACATTGACTTCCATTATAATTTTTTTTACACCTTTTGACAAAATCCATTGGAGAAAGACAACCTATGGGTAATTAGGTGCTGTTTCAAAGTCTCTGTGCTTGAGGGGGGCGCTAGTGAGCACAGTATGGAGTAGTTGTGTTTTTCCAGGGCTCCTCTCCACGTTTGAACTAATTCGGTCATTTATTTAATATTTCACCTAATTTCACGGTTTCGCCTCATAAATACTTTCATCTAAGTGCCTCAGGATGACAAAACCAAAATCTAAAATAGGGAAGCGGCAAGAGAAAACCTCAGCAGTGCAGCAGCAGTGTAATGCAGTCGGAACCACGAAAATGCAGTCGGAAAACGAAATGCTTCATTTGAAAGTAACCGACCTGGAGGCTTGCTCCCAATGGCAGAATATTAAAATCATTGACTTGCCTGAGAAAATCGAGAACGGACATCCAACGGAGTTTTTGGCCAAGTTCATCCCTGAGCTGCTGGGTGCTGACAACTTTCCCAAACCGTTGGAAGTGGACCGGGCTCATTGGCTGGGAAGACGGCTCTCTGAGGATGACGCGCGTCCGCGTGTAATGATAGCATGGATTCATAATTTCCAACAGAAGGAGAAAATACTACTATTGGCCCGCCAGCAGTTTCCTCTGCGCTACAACGGCAAAGCGGTTCACTTCTTTCCTGATTACCCAGCGGAGGTGATGAAGCAACAACAGGCATTTAATCCCGTCCGCAAATGTTTTATTTACCCGGCACGGCTGCGGGTCTCCAGTGACACCATGGACAGAGTTTTTTCATCCCCGCAGGATGCTGAGGCTTTTGCAGAGACTTGACTTTTGGTTTGTGGTTTTTATGCTGTTTGCACATCAACCGGGACATTTATATGACAGCTTGTAAGGTATGTGTGTATTTTCGTTAACATATATAATTTTCATTGTTGATTTTCACAAACACTTGTCCTCATTAGTGGAGAGGGCGCGGGGTCCCTGCATTAATTTAGTGGCTGGTTAGTTGTTCCTGTATGGTCCGGCAGCCCCCAAGAGTGTATGTTGGGTTTGCAGTCTCACTTTGTTTGGGAAATTGGGAGGGGGGGAGGGTGTTGTTCTTGCTCGTTTTCATGTGTTCCTCTTGTCTTTTTTTAGGGCATTTTATTTGTACGCTGCTACTGGGCAAAATCTATATGCATCCTGATAAACTTTCGCCAGGTGGTGGCATCACTTTTACTAGTTGGAATGTGCGCGGGCTAGGTCACGTTCTCAAGCGAGCTAAAGTGTTCTCTCATTTAAAATGTCTATCTGCTGATGTAGTTCATTTGCAAGAAACACATATCAGACCCACAAAGGAAAAGTTACTCAGATGTAGCCAATCTAATTTTTCAGTCCACATTCTCCAGTAAAGCCCGGGGATTGGCAATTCTGATCCTTAAGACTGTTCCTTTTAGGCATGTTTCTACTGTGAGTGACCCAAATGGCCGGTTTATTTTGGTAACTGGCTACATTCACTCATTTCATGTTACGCTCCTTAATGTATATGGTCCAAATTTTGATGACCCAGCTTCCTTCCGTAAGATATTTAGTTCACTACCTGATCTCTCAGATGCACATTTAATTGTTGGTGGTGATTTCAACTGTGTGCTTGACAGCCGTTGGGATAGGTCAGCCCAGTCAAGTCAACCATCTACCTCCTCAATGGTTTTAAATGACTTAATGACTTCTATGAATCTAGTTGATATTTGGAGGCTTGGACATCCTACAGATAGAAATTATTTTTTTTTCTCACAAATGCACAAGTCCTTTTAGAGAATAGATTATTTTTAATTGACTCTAAATTGATATCCAACGTTATTGCCTCAAAATATCATAATATTTTCATTTCTGAACACTCTCCTACTTCATTGGTCCTTGATCTTAATCATAAAAAACAGCAGTTTACCTGGAGTCTCCACCCTTCATTGTTTTCCGATGCATCATTCTGTCAATATTTATCCACTAAGATCTCCGAATTCCTAGAGAGTAATGACAATTCTGAAGTCACAGACTCCACTTTATGGGAAACTTTTAAAGTTGTGATTCGGGGTCACATAATATCTATTGACTCTTCTCTGAAAAAGGATCAGCAGAAGTGACTGTCAGAAATCGAAATTGAACTATCGCAGTTGGAACTTGTCTACAGGTCTTCATCCAGCCCTTCCACCTTACAAAATATTCTTAAACTCAAATATCAATATAACACTATCCTATCCTGTCAGATATGCGATCAATTGTTTAAGATCTGGCAGAAACACTTCGAGTTGGGGAATGTTTCTGACTGGCTGGAGCATTTAAGACTCCCTAAATTAAGTGTGGCAGCTTTTGAAGCTTTGAATTCTGACATTACCACGCAGGAGATTCTGGATGCTTTAAAATCATTTCCCAATGGCAAAGCTGCTGGCCCAGATGGCTTCGGAATTGAACTGTATAAAAAAAATTCTATGAAGATTGTTCCTCTTCTTTTCAGGATGTTCAATCATTCATTTGGAACCCAGAAATTCCACACACGTTGTATGAAGCTAATATTTCATTGCTATAAAAAGAAGGTAGGGACGAAGCTGAACCTTCATCGTTTCGTCCTATCGCACTGCTGAATTTGGATATTAAAATGACCAAATACCAAATAATTTTACCAAGTTATTAGGAAATAGGTTAAATAAATATATATCATCCATCATTCACACTGATCAAACTGGCTTTGTCCCGAACAGATTTATCTTCTTTAATGTCAGAAGATTGATGAATATAATGTATCATAGTTATAGTAAGGGCTCGAGGGTGGCTGCCCTTTGCCTAGATGCGGAAAAGGCATTCGATCAAGTAGAATGGGCATACATGGTTAAGGCCTTGGAGGATTTTGGGGTTGGTCGTCAATTTGTATCGTGGATTACAATGCTATATGCTCATCCATCTTCCTCCATTCTCACGAATCAAGAAAGATCATTGCTGTTCCGATTACGCTGCGGGACGTGCCAGGGCTGCCCCCTCAGCCCATTGCTCTTTGCCATTGCCATTGAGCCTCTTGCCATTAGTATCAGGAATCACCCTTCTATTGAACCCATCCGACTGAGTAATGTGGATCACCATATTTCCCTATATGCGGAAAATGTTGTTCTTTTTATATCACAACTAGAGAAATCAGTTCCTGTATTGCTGGATCTTATTAATACATTTGGTGAAGTTTCCGGATACACAATTAACTGGCAGAAGAGAGTGACTTCATGTCACTGGGCGCGGATCTCAACACTGAATTTTTGCATAATCTTACGTTCAAAATAACAGGCTGAAGTATCTTGGCGTAGTTTTGCAGAAAGACCCTAAACTAATTTTTAAGCTGAATTTTCTTGAGAAACTGGAGAAACTGAGGAGAGATATCGAAAAATGGATATTTCTTTCTATGGTAGGTCGTATAAATGCCATTAAGATGGTTTCCTTGCTGAGGTTCTTGTATCTTTTTCAAAATGTATCTATTTTTTTGGCATGATATTTTTTCAAATCTTTGGATTCGATAATTCTTCCTCATATTGGGGGTTTAAAGCACACAGAATTTCAAAAACTCATTTACATAAACCAGGGAAAATGGGTGGGTTAGGACTGCCAAATATTCTGCATTATTACTGGGCAGCAAATACCAGAGCCCTGGTTTATTGGCAGGAAGGATATAATATGGAGGTATCTGCCGAGACTCCCCCTTGGGTTGCCATTGAAATGAGTGATGTCAAAAATAGTTCTCTTCCTGCATTTCTTTTCTTAACACCCAGACCTCCTGCAACTGTTAAGATGGATAATATGATTATCTTTAATTGCTTAAAAATATGGCAGCAAATTAGAAAGGACTGCAGACTACCAGACACTTCTATCCATGCTCTAGTATATCGCAATCATGCATTCTCTCCATCCCCCTCGGAAGGGTCTTTTAACATTTGGAGGCTAAAGGGTGTGGTCACTTTTAAAGATCTGTATATTAATAAACAGTTTGCCACATTTGCACAGTTACAAAATAAGTTTTCTCTTCCCACAACACATTTTTTCAGATATTTGCAGATTAGAAATTATGTTCGTCAATGTGTGCCTAACTTTGAGTCTCTTCCAGAAGATAAAATGATCTATAACCTTTTGCTGGGCCCACCTGATTCTAGAAAACTGGTCTCTGGCTTTGTAAATATATTCTCTGATTGAACAATTTATGCTACACACTCTTTGAAAAACTCCTGGGAGGAGGAGTTGGGAATGCAGATTGGAGATGATGTTTGGAGGGAGGGCCTTGGTAGGATCAGTTCTTGTTCTATTAGCACCAGGCATCAGTTAATCCTATTTAAGGTTTCACAGGCTTCACTACTCAAAGACCAAATTGCACAGAATCTTTCCCACCATTTTATCGCTTTGTGACCGATGTAAATCTGCAGAGGGGTCTTTGATTCACATATTTTGGACATGTCCGAAACTGAAAAATTTTTGGTGTAACATATTTAAGTGGTTTTCTGACATGTACAGCTGTGTATTTGAACCTGACCCAATGATTGCATTGTTTGGGGGTTTTTCTTCTCTACGATTTTAAAACTTTGGAAGTCAGATACTGTGCCTCAGTTTAGGATCTGGTTAGCTGAGCTCATTAGTATATTGCATATGGAGAAGATCCGCTATGGCATGATGGACAATCTTAATAAATTTTCAGATAGCCATTGGCAGCACATGGACAAACAAAGAGCACATGGGGAAAGACAAAACACAATCACATGATGCAAGAACCAAAGTACTAGAAATAAACACAGAGAGAAACTTCAACAATCACAAAAACATAGAAAAACTGAACACAAACAAACCCAGAATGTTACAAAGACTCATATTGCAAACAGGGTTGCCACTTTCGTGTGAGAATGACGTGGGCAGAGAGAGAGCATGAGACAGAGCCTGGAATCCTCAGGAGCCATTGTTAATAAAAAAATAAAATAAATAAATAAATAACAAAAGTAGTAGTAGTAAGGGATTAAGAAAACCAGAACCCCCATTTCTCCAAACTTTTAAATTGTTTGATGTAGATCACTCCTTACCAAACCTCTTCTGGAGGACCCCTTTCCCTGCACATTTTGTATGTCTCTCTTATTTAACACACCTGCTTCTACTCATCAGCCCGTTAGTAGAGGCTGCAACAACTAAATTATGTGTACAACACATAGAATATGTGATTTTAAACAGCGTACCATAACGTGAGAATTCACATCACTCACACACAGAGCTTATGTGAACAGAGAAAAACAATAACCTACATACACCCTTATGCGAAATATATATTTATGAACAAATAATAATTGTGATGTGCCCTTCAGAAATCGGCGTCCAATTCGTTTCCTTTATGTACAAAAAGCACAGCTGTTTTTATTGTTATTGTAAAACGGTCTGTACAGTAGAACAAGTATTAGGCCTATGGAGAGTCCCCACAAGGATGGCAAACCAGACTCTGTGTGTGTGTGTGTGTGTGGTTGATCACTTCTCACTGTATTATAATGCATGCCATTATGTCTGAGAGTTAACTCATCGTTTTTACCATATATACAATTTTAGACACAATCTAAAAATATAAATACGATTTAATGCACTAGTGATATGATTTAATGAACTTGTCTAGAGGTTTCCATAAGAGAAGAATCAAGTGATTTGGCCGCGTCCCGTGCATGAAATGCATAGACTCATATTCCAAATATATTTTTCTATCGAAATAATAAATTAACAAAACGAATAAAATAATAAAACAGCAGCTTCATA
>JAUCNO010002698.1:0-11025 GCA_032353835.1 Enteromius viviparus
TCATTCAGATTGATTACAATTAGTATAATCACAAATACCATGGTGAAGCTAAATGGCTAGTACAGCAAAACCATGTTCATGTGTGGTTACTTAAGTTCAACTATTATGATTTTAATTTGTAGTAAACCCAGATTTAATCTTGATAATAAAACATATGTAACCGAGTACAGATATGAACGTGAGTAATCTTACCTGAAACTGATATTACAATAGTCAGTCTTAACAGTTTACATGATCTGGAAACGCATTGTGTAAAAGAATATCACATATCATTCAGACGCTAGAATTATCACAGAGGTTGTGAGAGAAAAACACAGACATGGCAGATTCGGATGAAATTAAAATCAGCAAGTACATCTGTACCACCCCCTGTAAAACTAGTCCTGTCCCAATAGGGCTTTACTTTCAGTCATTATTTAGGTAAAATTCAATTGAGCCATTTTAATCTAGAAAAAAATTTCTATACAGCTTCTCAGTGATCTACGCCTCTGTTTATAAGCTGGCGTTCCTTTTGAAAATAGCGGACGGAGATTTAGCGCTAATCAAAGAACCGGCTTTACTGATGAGATGCGCATAATATATCATTCTATATATATCGCCCAGCCCTACTTATTGGTCATATTTTTTAGTTTCGTCGTTAAAGACTATTTTGAGAATTGTTAGTAAACTAATGGTTAATGTTAGAAATGCATTCCTGAAACATGTTATTATGCTTTGATGTCAAACACTGATGGTTCTGTGCAGGGATTGGTGGATCCTGGAGCAGGTGGGCGAGCTCACTTTAACATTTGTGATTGATTCTGTTTATCGTAAGAAAACTCGTAGCGTAGAAGAGGTCTGCCGTTTATTTTCATCTAATTTTGTTATGTGTTTTTGTTTGGTGAAGTTCTTTTGTATTTTTATTAGTGGTGGGCCGTTATCGGCGTTAACGCGAGACTCTTATCGCGCGATAAAAAAAATATCGCCGTTAATCTATTCACAAAGTTGGGTTGGGAGCTGGGTCTGCATTTCTTCACTGCATTACATGGATTTCTATGGCGATTGATCTACCCCGCGCCGCCGCCTGCCACCTACTGCCAAAGCTGACAGCGGATGACCATCGGGTAGGAATGAGTGAGTTCTAGGACCTTCTCCGTCTTGCTGCGGGGCACCACCATGAGCCGTTTTTCCTCCCCCCTCCTCTGGGCCACACAGTACAAGAGGCCGTTCTAGACGATGAAGTGCGGGAGGGGGAGCCTTTGGAGCGGCACAGAGAGATGAAAGGTTGAAGCATTGCTGGAAGCAATTGATGGGAAGGAGATGCATCCGGCCCCGCCTATGTCACAACAGTGTATTATGAAAACTAATGTGATTTCTAAGAACACTAGCTATACAACACACAAAAGTTTTGAGTGTATTAAAGGGACACACCTGATATATAAAGACCAATGATCAGACTCAGCACACGCATTGTGCAAGTATGTACAATATTGATGTATCGTGCTGTAAATATGCTACTTTACCTTTTATAGTGTGTTTTCAAGATCTACTAAAACACCTAATGTTTCTTTTTTAGGGTTAAACCGCGATTCCTGACGAAATCCTAATGTTTTAAAGTGTGCGAGTAGCCAAAGCCACTCTTGCACTGCTGGCATTCAAGTTTAGTGGCGAATTTACTACTTGCTATGTGGTCGCGGAAATACCTCTGTAGGTTAGTTTCTGCTTCCTTTGAGCATCATCCAGCATCCAGCATTTCTCAGCATTTGCGTGAATATTATCCTACTTTTCATATAAAATAAAAGGATACATCTGTAGATAGAAAAATCTCCTATTTTTTTTTTATTTGTAAGAAAATGTGGATTTACTATTTATTCAAGTTTTTTAAGGTATCTTATATTTGGACACTTCATTTTCATGATCTAAATAATTTAAGAATTGAATGTTTATCAATTGAAAGTGGCCTTCTGGCATTATTGTGCTGTTATATTATGATTTTACATTTACTGGACTAAAATGTATATGGCTATTCAAAAAATATATTTAGTTTGAAAATATACACAGAGTGACCTTTGTTTAGCTGGTCTGTTTTACTGTGCTTAATGAAGAAGGACATGGTTTGATGGTTGATGATGGACAGGTCCGAATTGATGGGATGGATATTCGAGTTAAAAGGGGAATTTATAGTAAATTCAGAGCACCTGAGAAACCCGTAGAATGCTAGGGTGAACATGGTGTTTAGGGTTCGATCAACTAAGGTGGAGAAAAGTTTTTCATAAGATCTCCAGAGTTATAGGTAGCCTTTGGTCAGGTTGGGAAGGGTTTTCTTTTTGGATGCCTTTGATAATGACGTGAGTTTTGGCATTAAAAATGGAGGGAGAAGTGGAGCCATGAATCAATTTATGGAAAAAATTTAATTTCAATCAAGTAGCCTTTGATGGAATTGGCTAAAAGTAATCTGGAAGAGTTGAAATAGGTGATGACTAGGAGGGAGAAATATGGGAAATGGAGGATAAAATAAGGGAAAAGTTTTAAAAGCTCTCCAAGCGGTGAGGTGTGATTGAAGATATGTTTAGCAGTAAGGATAAATTGGTTAAGGGCCGAGATCCAGACTAAGCATCTGAAAAGGGACATGATGGTGGGGTAATGTGAACTGTGCTTGTTAATGCATTGGACAGTGGCTTCGTTGTCGCAGTGGACAAAAATGCATGTGGAGAACCATTCGTTTCCCCAGAGGGCAGCTGCAACCACGATGGGGGAGAGTTCGTAAAGGGCCGTAGAAGCTGAATGGGAGGAGATTTTGGTCAGCTTATGAGGCCAGGGGGAGGCAAACCATCGGTTACGATTGAAGCCCCCGAACCCTATTGAGGGTGCGGCGTCGGTGAAAAGTTGATGTCTACGGGGTTGGTTAGGCAGTCTTTGTAGAAAAACTAATGGCCGTTCCACTGGGAAAGGAAGGAGACCCAGAGTTGTAGTTCATTTTGGCAGGGACCTTTAGAGGGGGTCCTCTAAAGCTGGTACTGAAGAGGCTAGGGTTAGCAGGTGGAAAATAAAGGGTCTACCTTGCGCTAAAACTGAGAGGAGCTTTTTGAGTAGTGGGGGTGGGTCCTGCTGGATTAAGGTGATTCTGCTGGCTTTTCTTTGGGAAGGGAAGCTTCGAATTTTTGGGATTCGAGGTTAATGCCCAAAAATTCGATACAAGTGCTGGGGCTCAAAGTTTTCTCTTGGGCTAAGGGAATCCCTAGTTTGTTGAAAACTGAGGATGGTGGACAGGTCGGCTGCTGGCGGGGCAAGGGATGGGGAAATGACAAGGAAAGCATCAAGGATTTCATAACCCATACGTTCTTTTCTAGGAACTACCACTGAGTCCGAAGATGCTATGGGAACGCTATACCAGCGCCGCCATAACTCCAAGGCCCTGCCCTGTGTCTATGTCTCAGCATACACTAATAGGACGAGAGGGCCACGTTAGTTAGGACCGAAGTATAACCCGCTCGAGGGTACAGAAAAGCTTTCGCCAGTCCGGGCGCAAAGTCTAAAGCCTGAAGGTCTCCTACTCGCTTTAGAGAAGAGATCGCTAGCAAGAACATGGTCTTGAGAGTGAGAAGGCGATCAGAAATCTCCTCTAAGGGCTCGAAAGGTGGTTTACACAGAGCCTTACTACAGGAGGTCTCAACCTCAGTGCACCACGGAGGAAGAGTACTATCAGGGGGTGTCTACCAACTGATTAACCATTTATCTGGGAATGGAACACTGAGACAGTTGCTATGTGTACTCTAAGTGTTGAGTGGGATACCCCTGCAGAAAATCTAGCCTGCAGATACTCCAGAACTGTACCGACTTGGCAGTTAACAGGGTCATACCGGCGACTTCTGCACCATGAACTGAAGAACTTCTACTTCAGGTAGTACACATTTCCCTGGGGTCCACCTCGGCCCTGTAAAACCTTTTCCAGATCTGCTTCACTACTTCTGGGTGAAGCATCTATTCCCCGGGCCTCAGCCTCTTTCTCGACAGGATGTCTGCTCCTACATTCAACCGACCAGGAATGTACATCACTTTCAATGAGCGGATCTTTCCCTGACTCCAAAAGGGGGATCATACGCGCCAGTTTGTAAAGTGGCCGTGACCGTAGAACCCCCTGGTGGTTGAGAAACAAGACCACCGATGTGTTGTCGTCCCCCAACCAGTGACGGACGCATACGTTTCTATCATTATCTGATGACCCGGAGGTCCCAGCAAAGGGGCCCTGGTCCAAAACCAAGGGTTTCTCCATTTGTCTAAGGCTTGCACACAACGTCGGGAGACCTTGATCATTCTGAATAGATTTCTCCTCTGGGAAAACCCCTTGGCTTTGAGCCACCACTGAAGGGGTCTCATGTATAACAGGCCCAGCGAAATCACACTGGATGCTGCTGCCTTAAGACCCAGCAGTATCTGTAACTGCTTGACTGTGATTAATCGGCCTTCTTTCACTTTCTTGACTGATTCGAGGATCGAAATTACTCGAGCAGGGGACATTCGTGCCTGCATCGTGATTGAATCCCATATCACGCCTAAATAAGTGGTTTTCTGTACTCTAAGGAGCACACTTTTCTTGGCGTTTAGTCTCAGCCCCAATCGTTCAATGTGAGCGAAGACCGCATCTCGATGCTTAATCACTTTGCTCTGCGACTGGGCTAATATCAGCCAGTCGTCCAAGTAGTTCAGGATGCAAATTCGCCGCAACGGAGCTAAGGCCGCATCTACTACTTTCTTAAATGGTCGGGAACTTCCAGGAGAAGGATGAATTGACCCATGGAGATATGCATCTTTTAGATCTATCGTCACAAAGCAGTCCGTGGACCTGATTTGTGACACAACTTGCTTGAGTGTGAGCATTTTGAGCTTCAGCTGACTGAATGAGCGGTTCAGTTGCCTCAGATCTAAAATCCTTCTTCAGAACTATGAAGTAATGACTGTAAAACCCTGTCTCTACCTCTTGAAGAGAGACCAGTTATATTGCACCTTTTCTTAGAAAGGCTGCAACTTCTTGTTCCATAACCAGACCCTGCTCTGGGATCACCACAGTGAGCGGGACACCGCTGAAGGCGGCGGAGGAGATTGAAACTGAATTCGATAACCTCTCTTTATCACTTGCAGGACCCACTGTGAGACATTTGGAAGAGCTTTCCAAGCTGCTAGCTTGTCTACTAAGGGAACGAGTCTCCCGAGACTGATTTATGGATTTATCAAAGATAAGAGCATGATGCCTACTGACGACTCGACGCCAGGGAGAGTTTAATCTAACCGTCTTATGTACCCCCTCAGGGGGGACGCGCAGCTCAGCCTTACAGCGATCTTTTGGCTGGGCTGAGCGCTGGGTCGAGGGCACTGGGGAGAGCACGGTGGTCGGCTCTCTGACCCAGAGGGATCTGCCCTCGGCCCTAGGCCCCATGATCCTAGGACCTTTTCCGCTGCTGCGACCTCTTGGTCTGAATTATGTTTCTCAGGTCGGTCCTTTTTTTAGAGGCCGCAGCAGCAGAGTGTCGCCTCGAGCTGTGACTCAACGCTCTCTTCTTGAGCCTGTCTATATGAAGAGCCAGCACTCAGCTGGACCCAGAAAGCGGCGAGGAAGGAACCGCTGGAATGCCGCCTCTTGTTTGTTCGACTCCTGAAACCTGTGGACGACTTCATTTACGGTGTTGCCGAACAGGCCAAAAGGAGAAAGTGGGGCGTGCATAAGGCAGACCCTGTCACGGTCTTTTATTTGAGACAGGCACAAGTGGCGCTCCATAGCCACCATCGCTGCCATGGACACACGGGTATGGAGAGTATGGACTCGCCCAAGATTTACACAGCTCACTGTGCAAATCTGGGAAAAATGGCAGGCTCCAGTGTGGAGGTGGTGGCCGAGCATGCAAAAAATGCTCATCAAGCATACTTTTCTTTGGTTCAGTCTGCGGCTCGGTGGGCCAATCCGTTTTTCCATTTTTCCACGGCCCTAGTGACCACCTCCAACAGCTCCTCATATTTTGCTGACTGGGGCGGCTCATCGACACTCTCACTCTCCCCCTCCACAAAGGACGAGCCAGTGAGGGTCGAGCCCGCTCCACGAGAGGAAGTAGCTGGCTCACCAAGCGGTTCACTCTCGGAGCGGGCATGTGATCTGCGCTGGGCTGGAGATGGGTGACGATCCGTCTCCATAGCCTCAGCGAGATCACATTGGGAGCCCCACAATCTCAGTTGCCACTCCGCCTCGGCGGCAGTGGGACCTGAGCCGCGAGGCTCACCAGTGAAAACCCCTTCAGTGAAGAGGCCTTTCCGGGATCGGAGCACCCACAGCAGCTCGCACTGGGGGCAGCTCTTATCGGGCCCAGCCAGCGCATCTGCTGCATGCTCTTATCCCAGGCAGGCTACACAGAACGTGTCTGTGTCTGCACCTGTGTCTCTGTCCTGCAGGGAGACGCACAACGACTGTAAGTCTGTAGCCTGCCTTTGCCCTTGTCTGTCTTGCTCATACTTTATTTGTAGTAAAGCAGTAATGTGGAGGAGAAAGTCAAAAGAGAGGTATTCAGACAACCTTTTAAAACTATTTCACACGTGTTCAAACGATGAGAAATAGGACTATGACTGTAGTGAAATGCACACGAAGAGAAAGTCAAAAGAGAGGTATTCAGACACTCAAACTATTTCACATGTACTCAAACAATGGGAAATAGGACTTATAACTTCAGTGGAATGCACATAATATGTGGAGGAGAAAGTCAGAGAGGCTTTACAGACAAGCAATCTTTTAACTATTTCACACATCTTCAATGATGGGAAACAGGACTTTATTCTCGTGAAACACACAATTTTCTCAAAAATATGTGGAGGAGCAGTCTACAAGAGAGGCTTATCAAACACTCGGTCTTTAAACTATTTTACACACGCTGGAAAGCGGGGAAGCACAACTTATTGCTCTTATAAACTCATACAAACAACGTGCGTGGGCGGGTCAAAAGAGAGGCTTTTTAAACACTCGATCTTTCAGACTATTTCACACACACCAGGACTGGGGGAAATAGGGATTCATCCAACTGAAAACTCACACAAATTCCTCAAAATATGTGGAAAAGCAGATCTAAGAGAGGAACTCAGTCACTCGATCTTTTAGTACTATTTCACACACGCAAGGACTGAGGGAAATAGGATCTTTTCACTCTTTTTCATTCACAAAAACAAACGATGTGGAGGAGCAGGTATTACAACAGCAGGTATTACAACCCCCAAAGGTCTGGATTTTGACCATTCTCCTGCCGCTCCATGGATGTGTATGTTCGCTGCTGTAACCCTGTCTGTCTATTCTCTGTGTTTTCTTAATAAATACAGCCTGCACATGAATCGTGTCACACGACTTCTCGTTGTTTAGTTCTTATAATGTACAGAAGAGCCTGCATAGATAGATTTATTATATTTGTTTTCATAAGATGGGAAATGACATTGACAATGTTTTTTTTCTTCATCCAATAAAAAAAAAAAAATTACAACAGTTTATTATTTAAAAAATTATGTTGCAGGCAGCCCTACATAAGATATTGTAAAGCGGTTTGGCGGTAAAATACAGTCTATGTGCACTAACTCATGTTTATTTGTACAGCATATGATTAATTTCTATAGAGATAATTAATTATTACAGTAAAACAATTGCTGTTTTTATTTTGTAAGTTGGCAGAAATCTCTACAACTGCAGAGGTTTATTACCATTATTAAAAGGTTAATATTTTGTCACGTGAGAAATTCTTATTTTCTTTCAGATGATGTAACTGCTGTAAAAAAGTTTATATCATAGAATAGTAACTTGTCATTCTGTTTTTATTTTGTACCTAGGCTTACATTTAATTTGAGATATTTTAGTAAAACTATGATATTACAACAACAACAACAACATTTAATTTCTTGTGCCCTTTTCATCATAGATCTTAAAGGGCTACAGGTTAAAAGAACAGTAAAGTGAAACAACAGTAAATAAGCATCTATAAAGTTAAAACCATAAGGAGTTAAAAAGTTAAATGCAATATCTAAGTAGAGCTAAATGCTTTGTTAAAAAGAAAAGTCTTTAAACGTTTTTTAAAAGAGTCAATGGATTGAGGTGCCCTCAGGCTGTCAGGGAGGGCATTCCACAAATGTGGGGCAGCAACGCAGAAAGCCCTGTCCCCCATGGTCCTCAATTTAGTTCTGTGAAAGTGGAGGAGATTTGAGTCTGTAGTGCGAAGAGAGCGTGTTGTGTGGAGTGGGCAAAGAAAGTTCTTTGAGGTCGGGCGGGCATGTCCATGAATGCATTGGTGTGTGAGGAGGGAAATCTTATATTCAATTCTGGTAGGGAAGGGAGGGAAGAATAGGTGTGATGTGGCATTGTTTGTGCACTCTCATCAGGATCCTAGCTGCAGAGTTTTTAATATATTGGAGTCTCTGTAGACTTTTGCTAAGGATCCCGAGGAGTAAAGCGTTGCAGTAGTCCAGTGTGGAGGAGATGAAGGTATGAACCAGTTTTTCTGCATCTGGTAGGGTGAGAATAGGGCGGAGTTTGGAGATGTTACGGAGATGATAAAAAGAGGTCTTGCAGAGGTGGTTGATATGAGATTCAAAGGTGAGTTGAGAGTCCATTTTAACACCAAGATTAGTAACTGTTGATGAGAAAGTGATATTGGAGCCAGAAAAGGTGATGGTGGTTATGGGGGATATTTGACTTGGTGAGAAGTACCAACCAAAATAGCTTCAGTTTTTGAGCTGTTTAGTTGGAGGAAATTGTGCTCCATCCAGCTCCAGCTGTGGGCTTAACATAGAGCTGAGTGTCATCAGCGTAGCAATGAAATGACAATCTATGTCGGCTGATGACCTGTCCAAGGGGGGTAAGGTAGAGGTTGAAAAGGATGGGGCCAAGGATGGATCCCTGGGGAACACTGCAGGAAACTGTGTGTACATTTGAAGCAGAGAGACCCAGTTTGGAGGGAGTGATTTATTACAGAGGTGATCAGAGGACTTAAGATGGTGATATGGGTTTGTACCAAAGAGGTTGGAAAAGGGTCTAAGGGACAGGTAGAAGGTTTCATTTTCCTGATGATGCTCTGTACCTCTTCTGATGAGAGCAGAGAAAAACAGTTTAGGGGGTGTGAGATAGCACATGTTGGGGGAGCAGTTTGTGTGAGGGGACTAGAGAGAACAGTGCGAAAGTGCTCTATCTTGAATGAGAAAAAGTCCATAAAACGATTGGACCGTGTGCTGTAGTGTCATTGAGTAAGGATAAGGACTGAGGTTTGAGGAGATAGTAGACAGTGGAGAAGAGTTGTTTGGAGTTTCCCGGACAGTTTCTGATGGCATTTGCATAGAACTGTGACCTTGCCTTTTTGAGAGACTTTGAATATTTTTCTTGATGCTCCCAATAGGCTTGTCTGTGGAAAGTGAGGTCAGATGATTTACAGCGTCGCTCAAGGATCCGCCCTGCCGTTTTTATTTTCCGAAGCTCATCTGAGAACCAGGGTGCTGACTGAGAAAAAGTCACAGCTCTGGTTTTGATGGGGACATGGTGGTCCAGAATGCTACTCAGGTGGCTGTTATAGTAATCCACTACTTCTTCGGCAGATGTGAAACGTGTGGAAAGGCATTAAAGATCTGCTGCCAAGTGATCTGTGTTAATATTTTTGATGTTTCTGAAACAAATTTTGCGTATGGGCTTGGAGTGACTGTGAAGTGATGACAACTGCATGGAAATGACCTTATGGTCAGAGACACCTAGGTCAAAAACATGCAGGTTTGAAAGTGCTGCAGAGTTTGTGATGACCAGATCCAGTGTGTGCCCCCTATTGTGTGTAGGGGCATCGACAAGCTGCTTTAAGTTGAAGCAGTCGAGCAGTTGAAGAAATTCAGTGGCAAAATGGAAGGAGGGGTTGTCAACATGGATGTTCATATCGCCTAAGATGATAACATCAGCAGAGGATGTGCAGAAGGTTGTGAGGAGATTTGACATCTCCAGGATAAAGTTTGATTTAGGTGGCCGGTAAATGAGGAAGAACATCAAAGGGGAAGGATGCTTGCACTTAAATGCAAGGCATTTAAATGACGATAGTTCATGAAGTGATAGCAGAGAAAACTTTAGAATGCTGCGGTAGATGACTGCCAGGCCGCCACCGCGGCCTGTACTGCGGGCTCTTTGGAGGTAGCTGTAACCTGGGGGACAACTCTCATTTAGAGAGGAGAAAGTGTCTGGTTGGTGCAAGGTCTCTGTGATGCACATAAAATCCAAGCAATTTTCCATTATGTGGTCGTGAATAAGACAAGACTTATTTGTGAGTGACTGAGGATTTAACAGTTAAGTTTTTCTTGTGAAAGTGGCAACATGTCTTTGCAGAGGTCGTAGCAGGCTGTAATCCACTCCACGTTTTCCATCTGGCTCCCGGCGCGGTGTTGCCATAGTGACGCTAGAGCTATCTGTCCAGCATGAGACAGTGCTCTGATGACGTGTGTGCGGAGCGACAGCTCGCGTGACTGACCAGAGAGACTGGATGCAATTTGTCTGTGAGTAAAGGAACTTTCTTTTGGAGCGTCTGATATAACGCCGGCGACAGAGAAGTCCAAGTTGTTTTATGACTTGTATGCATGGAGGAGTGAAGAAACTTTTGAGATTTATCAGCTGGACAGCTGAATAACTCAGCATGGTAATATCAGCAATGATGCGCCGCAAGGGTGCTAAGTTAGCTTAAGAAAGCTAAACAGACTTCCAGTTATCCACTGAAAAGTTCAGATGAATGACAACAACCTTTCAGAGAGCACTTCTCAGCAGAGTTCGGGCGGTGAAGTTCAGGGCTCAACGGAGAGATTCAAACCACAGTGGCAGCGGCGGGGATGCGTGAACCCCTCCAGTTGACCGGCAACAGCAGGGTAGGCAACTTAACTATTTACAGAAATCCTTGATAGGTTACGGGAATAGGTAAAGAATAGGGCTGTAACGATACGCAATATGAAACCGAAATCGCGACACTCAGATCCACGATCCTGTGTCGCGGTGTGATAAGGGAGAATCGCGACACA
>JAUCNO010002699.1:0-11023 GCA_032353835.1 Enteromius viviparus
AAGATATTTTGAGTAGAAGCAGTTCAAACATGCATTTTAGTCTGTGTGTGAAACCAGGAGAATATCACATTCTCCTTTAATATTACTGCACATGGCTACATTTTAAATCACGTTTATTTTGTGCA
The DNA here is from genome assembly GCA_032353835.1 of Enteromius viviparus. NCBI lineage: Eukaryota > Metazoa > Chordata > Actinopteri > Cypriniformes > Cyprinidae > Enteromius > Enteromius viviparus. Next base: position 126 of record JAUCNO010002699.1, read on the forward strand.
AAATTTACTTTTTTAAAACTCATTATATAAACAGGCTACTCTTTTAAAACTATTACGTATTTTAAAAAGTGCTTTTTGAGTATACACACGTTTACAGAAAAAGTCTTGTCTTTTAAAAGTTGGATTTTTCTTTTTCCCTCTGCATTATTGCCGCTTGATTATTACTAATGAGATCATAGACCGCGGCAGCTTTAACAGGCTGCGTTCAGACTAATGCACGGTTCTCTTTCAATATATCAGTTTTGCTCTGCTCTGAAAACATAACTGACGGTGTGTTCATCAGTTTTGTAAACAAACATTAGAAAATGCAAGCGCATTTATCCGCAGCCGCGATCAGACGCTTCAGGATAAACAAACATATCGCGCACGTGACGCGCAAGGCTTTCAGCGCGCAGGTTTTGTGCAACTAATACCAATGCGTTCCAAATGCTATATTTTCACAGCCGATTTATGGGGCAGGCAGCGAGCGGATCGCGAAGAAAGGTCAGCTGAATGTGACACTTTATGTTTCAGGCATATGGCATTCATGGAGCTTCGTTTTTTTTTTTCCCTCGAACGGCTGGTCGCACCAATAAAACCTTTAATTTTTTTTAGTCGCACCATTGAGAAATTAGGTCGCACTCTAGAGCCCTGCTAATGCTATACACTACTAGAGGTTTTATTCTTACAAGATTTATTGGATCAAATGTACAGTAAAAACAGTAAATATTATTACAATTAAAAACAACTGTTTTCTATTTAAATATATTGTCAAATATAATTTATTCCTGTGGTGCATTTAGAATTTTTAGCATCATTACTCCAGTATTCAGTGTCCTTCAGAAATCAATTTAATATGCTTATTTGCTGCTCAAGCAACATTGTTTTATTATTATCGATGCTGTGCTGCTTTCCAGGACACTTCGATTAAAGTAGTTCACTTTTAAAAAAACTTTTGCTGATAATTTACTCACCCCAATGTCATCCAAGATGTCCATGTCTTTCTTTCTTCAGTCGAAAAGAAATTAATGTTTTTGACGAAAACAAATAATGGACACTATTGGGACCCAAGCGGTTCAAGGTCCAAATGACAGTTTCAGTGCAGCTTCAAAGGGCATTAAACAATACCAGACGATGAATCTTATCTAGCGAAGCGATCGATCATTTCCAAAATAAATAAAAAAGTTTAACTTTTATAAGCACAAACGCTCGCCTTGCTCTGTTCTGTGATGCGTGTTGGTGACGTAACGTAATACGCAATTACGTTGAAAAGGTGTATGTATTATATCCCTCTAATGTCTATTCTTTTATTCTTAAATATAAATGGCAGTTGTTGAAGGTATTGTGCCCTGTGTCTAGTTGCACGATGAGGGGTGTAATAAAGATAAGGTTGTAGTGTTTGATTCCCAAGAAAGAAAAAAAGAAATCATTACAGTTGAGGATCAAACAGAAACGCAATGAAATAATAATAATATGCCTCATAATTAAAGAAAACAATAGGAAGCTTCATGTTCAAACTAGACTGACATTTAAAGGATTCAGTGCAGTCATAGTACTTTTTACACTTTTTCACCACATACATAAGCTTGGCAATAAAATATATTTAGTAAAGATGAAACTGTTACCAGTTTGTTAGTTATCTTATTATCCAGTGAACAGAACAATCATGGACAATGGCAGCAGCTGCATTCCTATGAATCAAGAGAGAGTCTCTAATTAAGATTACAATAGCAGCTAAGCTATTCATAAAGCATATTTCAGCTGTTTTATTTGGTACATTGCTTTAATTGTCAGTCAATCAGTAGGTGTTTAGGCAGCGATGTTAAAAAAGAAATCTAAACCCAGTTTAATCCAGAAACCATACATCTGCCAATTTATTTATACCCCTATTATTGGTAGCTTTCATGAATAATTGCAAGGTATTTTAATGTATCCCAATCCAAATCCAAAATCTGGTGTTATCAAACTTTCGGAGGAAATTGTAAGCAGTCTTAAGCACATTTCTTTGTTCGTTTGATATTGAGCTGCATGGTGAATGTGATTTTGGTCTCCATGATGAATGTGAGATGAGAATATGACCCTCATATCAGCCTTCTCTTGCATCTCTTGGGATAGAAATGTCATCATTAAACATTAGTGAAGTTTATAGCACTAGTAGGGTCTCACAAAAAACATTCTGGGTCCTATTTGATCACAATCATTAGAACGGAAGAAGTTGTGTTCTTTTCTCTTCATTAAAACTTTTTTTTATAAAAATATTAATATTTTATTAACTAACCAAATGCAAAGCTATAGTATTAGGGTGAGTAATTAATGACCTGACATGAATTTTAGTTTTGGGGTATACCTTTAACAAATAACAAAGCCCAAGCAGGTTCCCAGAGTATGAAAGTCAACACCTCCGCTATGTCCAGTGTGTACTTCAACATCAGCAAATATGAGCACTAACTCTATATCAAAACAACGTTCATTTAAAACCTGATTAATCCAAGAGGAATCCAGGAACTCTTAACTTATTCATGGACACACCAACAATAAACTGCTGCCTGTGGTGTTTGTAAAAACTTGAGTAACCAATAATGCATGAACACCATGTCTTAAAGTGAGCAGACGGAAAAGAGAGAGAGAGAGCAACACAATGCAGCAAAAGCAGATGCAAGAAATGGTTGTGCAAAGTCATTAATTCATCACAATTTCCCCATTCAGTTAGACACATCAACCATAACTCCTTCAAAACCAGCCAGAAACCTTGGAGTTATGATTGATTGATCAGCTGACTTTCCCACATCTTTCTCAGTAGATTTGCTTTATTCACCATCAAGACCAGGCCCTTTCTTTCAGAACATGCTTCACAACTCCTTCAAGCTCTTGTTCTGTCCAGACTGGACTGTTGTAACACTCTCTTAACAGCTCTTCCAGCCAGTTCTGTCAAACTTTTACAATGAATCCAGAATGTGGCAGCAAGATTCATATTTAATGAGCCTAATAGAATGCATGTCACCCCTTGGTTTATCAGCTTGCAGTGGCTACCAATAGCTGCTCGCAGAAAATTCAAGGCATTAATGTTTGTCTACAAAACCACCTGTAATTCTGCACCCCTTTTCCTAAATGTTCCCTTCTTGTGGAAAGTCCTGCCCAACCTAGTCCTCAGTCCAAGAATCAGCTAAAACACATCTCTTTAATCTTATTTGAACAAGAAATCTTAATTCTAATTCTATTCTTTTAAAACTGATGGTGGTTGAGGATAGACCCACATGATTGTAAAGTGCTTTGGATGTATGGCAATACACAGTAAAGCACTATATAAATGTGTCATTCATTCCTTCATTTCATAAAAAAATCTCTTTTTTTGTACTCAGACTTGGTGCATTTACTAACTGCTTGTTTTCTTTAAAAAACTAACTAAAATAACTATTCTTTTTGTATTTTACCTTTTTCTTTTTACTTATTATACAATTAACAAAAGCAGAAAAGGCCTCTGACACTACATCAGCTTGCTCTATTCTTTTTCTATTCTGTTTTCGTTTTGTTTGATATACAATAAAAAACCTTGCTATTGTACTGTGTTAGGCTAACTGAGACTTCTTATAACACTTGCGTATCATTGCTCTTTGGTTGATTGTGATTGCTTTCATTGTCCTCGTTTTTTAAGTCGCTTTGGAAAATGAATTAAAAAAAGAATTATGATGTCAGCTTTTTTTTTTATTTTTAATGACCATAGCTCATTTTAATGTATTTTTGTCTTATTTGAAATAAATGTAAGTTATCTTGAGGCTCCAAGTAAGAGATTTCAACCATATCAGCATCTTTCTGTGATGACTTTGCATTATTAAGATGAAGTTATGAAAAATTAATGGATTCAAATACAATAGCAGCAAAGCTATTCATAAACTATATTTCAGTTTTTTTATTTGGTACGTTACTTTAACTGTCAGTCAATAGGCTGCGATGTTAAAAAAGAAATATAATTTAATCCAGAAACCATGCATCTGTCAAAGCTTATTGCCATTTTATGTCATCAAGAAAATGATTTATACCCTATTATTGAAAGCTTTCGATAATAATTGCAAGTTATTTTAATGTATCCCAATCCAAATCTAAGAATCTAGGGTGTTATCAAACTTGTAATCAATCTTAAACCAATTTCTTTGTTAGTTTGAGATCGAGCTGCTGTTTTGGTCTCCACGATGAATGTGAGATGAGAATATGACCATCATGTCAGCCTTCTCTTGCATCTCTTGGAAAAGAAATGTCATCATTAAACATTAGTGAAGTTTATAGCACTAGTAGGGTCTCACAAAAAACATTCTGGGTCCTATTTCATCCACAGAATCATAAGAACGGAAGAAGTTGTGTTAGGCTCACAGTCTTCTCTCTTCATAAAAACTTCTCTTAATAATGCATATCTGCTTTTGGCCTCCTCCAACAGCAGAGACACAGGGAAAGATTTCAGGGATAAAAAAAGAATTCGCTGCAGAGTTAATGAGATAAGAAGAGGACACATCTTTTAATTACCTCTTTGCAGAAAAGAAAGATCTCCCTCTCTCTCTCTTTCTGTGGCATGTGGGAGAAAATCGCTGACAGTCAGAGGTGAGAACAAACAGAACGATCATTAGAGAGAGAGCAGTGCGGCAGAGTGGAAGAGCAATAAGGCAAGGAAGTGACTGTAAGATGAGCAGAGTAAAAGTTTTGCAGCATCACTCCTCGATTCCCAGTCGAGTTCCTGTCACCTTCCACCTTCCAGACGGCTGTCTGTTATTTTGAAGCATCACTCATGCTCAATATTTAATGAACAGGTTTTTTTGCCCTGGTTTCCATCTCTGGTGGCAAGAGCTCAGTATCATGCACAGGGGATATGTTGGGCTCTAAATTAATCGCTGGCATTTAGGAGCATTCAGGTTGAATAAAGAGAAATTGTCTGGCCTAAGGCGTCTTCAAGGGGCCGTATCATTGAAATCAGGATTTTTCGGACTCGTTTGATGTACTGTGTATGCCAGAGACTGACACGCACTCGAGTGCTCGTATGACAGCGATGATCATTTGTGAAAACACACTAAAGATGTATGTGATTGGTGATGATGGCATATTTGGGTTAGGACACCTGTTTTAATATGCAATCTAAATATTAGATTTTAAACTAAAAGAGAATAAGACATTTTAATGAAGTTAACAACTAAAATAGTTTTTAGATACACTTTTTTTTTTAAAGCTATTTAAGTAATGTTTCATTATTATGTATTTAAATAATATTTAATATTAATAAGAATAATTTTTTAAGGAAATGGAAGTTAATTCAAATGAAAAAGCTATTTAAAATACAAATAGTGAATAACACACACACCCACAAACTATGTATATATATTAGGGGTGTAACGATACACGTATTCGTATTGAACCATTCGGTACGAGGCTTTCGGTTCGATATGCATTATGAACCGAAGATTCAGACTAATACTTTTCTATTTGGAAAAAAAAGAGAGAATAGTGTGTAAAATGTAATGTTTTCAGTGCTACGCTCAACAAGATCGGTAACAGCGATCAGAGCATTAATAGCTGTGGATTTTAATGCGGTTTTAAGAAAATGTTAAATGTTATCGAGCCCTCCTTGCAAAGAACAGAAAGATTGTGACCTTTAGCTGAAGCACAACAGCGGCCCGTGTGTTGAAGACATGATCTGTGCCGTCTGAAGAAAATGTGGACACACTCATCTTTCTGAACTTAAAAAAAAAAAAAAAAAAATTATTTTCTTTCTATTAGTTTATAACTACTACAATATTACATTTCATTTTTGATAAGGAGCATTTGGTTTTGGTTATAAAGGAGGTTTATTTGCTGCTAAGAAGAAACCCCAGAAGATATGTGAAGTATACAGTAGCTCCATTGTTGTTCAAAGTAAAAGAAAAGAAAAACAAACAAAGAAGATCATACTTTTATGTTCGTTTTAATAAATAAAAAAAAATATATATATACAGTGGGGCAAAAAAGTATTTAGTCAACCAGCAATTGTGCAAGTTCTTCCATATAAATAAATGAGAGAGGCCTGTAATTTTCATTATTGGTATATCTTAACTGACAAAATAAGAAAAAAAATCCAGAAAACAACATTGTATTATTTTTTTTATGAATTAATTGGTAATTCTTTGGTAAAATAAGTATTTGGTCACCTACAAACAGGCAAGATTTCTGGCTCACACAGACCTGTAACTTCTTCCTTAAGAGGCTCCTCTGTCTTGACCAAAGAGCTGTCAAAGGACACCTGAAACAAGATTGTAGACCTGCAGCAGGCTGGGAAGACTGATTCTGTAATAGGTAAGCAGCTCGGTGTGAAGTAATCAACTGTGGGAGCAATTATTAGAAAATGGAAGACATACAAGACCACTGATAATCTTCCTCGATCTGGGGCTCCACACAAGATCTCACCCCGTGGGGTCAAAATGATCACAAGAACTGTGAGCAACAATCGCAGAACCACACGGGGGACCTAGTGAATGATCTGCAGAGAGCTGGGACCAAAGTAACAAAGACTACCATCAGAAACACACTGCGCCGCCAGGGACTCAAATCCTGCAGAGCCAGACGTGTCCCCCTGCTTCAGCCAGAACATGTCCAGACCCCGTCTGAAGTTTGCTATAGAGCATTTGGATGATCTAGAAGAGGATTGGGAAAATGTCATACGGTTAGATTAAACCAAAATACAATTTTTTGGTAAAAACTCAACTTGTCGTGTTTGGAGGAGAAAGAATGCTGAGCTGCATCCAAAGAACAACAGACCTACTGTGAACACCAGCAACAGTGTGTGAACACCTTGTGAAGACTTACAGAAAACCTTTGACCTCTGTCATTGCCAACAAAAGGTATATAACAAAGTATTTGGATGAAATTTTGTTATTGACTAAATAAATAGTTATTGACTTTATCTCATTTTGTCTCTCATAGTTGAGGTATATCTATGATGAAAATTACAGGCCTCTCCCATCTCTTTAAGTGGGAGAACTTGCACAATTGGTGGCTGACTAAATACGTTTTTGCCCCACTATATATTGTAGGCAACATATGAAGTGGATCAAAACCTTTCATAAAACTTGTCCTAAAATTAAAAACAATACCTATTCTTGTCTTAGGACAACTTTGATGAACTTTTATGATCTATTTCAAATACTGCATTTGTGTGTGTGTGTGTGTGTGTGTGTGTGTTTTCTCAGCAATAGCAAGTGAAACCATTACTGATAGAAAGTTAGATTAGCTCGTAGGCAACTGCTGGTTAGTTTTGATGTGCTTACTTTAATGACTGAAGTATCATTGCTAACTAGTAGTATTTTAGTGAAAATTAACAGTTAATAGCATTTATCAAAGAAGTATCAATTCAGGAGTGTTGGCCGGTAGCGTGTTCACTGAATTGTGCAAATATCATAATTTGTACCAAAAAAAAAAATCATAAAAGCATAATTTATAATCCACTGCTGCTAAATCTAACACAGAAAGATGAACAAATTTAAAATAAAATTAGATTTTTATAAAATCAGTCAGATAAGGAATATCACTGTAAACCGTATAATAGAAAAGTATAAACCTAACTAATCAAGCTTCTCGGTTGAGTTATTGCTAAAGTGTAAAAATTTGAGGCGTGGAGCTCTGTTTCATTTCTTCTGTTCAATCAAGATTAGATATCCATGAGTAAAAACAACACTAGAGTGAATAATAGAAATTGAAGATGTTATTCTAATAAAAAGTGAATCTGCAGCGTATTTATAAAATGCATAACACAACTCCTGCAAACACATCTACTTGACCGCATTATGATTAACTGATTTCTCATGCTGTATTCTCACTACTTCTCACTTCTTTAACCCTAATGAAGAATAAAACACAACTCATCGCAGTGAACAGTCTCAACTTGGACTCAAGGGAAAAATAAACACACTGATAAAAGGGCATGTCTAATATACTGTATATATATATTAGATATAAGGTATCAAGGTATCCTGAAAAAATAAGCCGTCCTCTGCTCTCGAACGCTGGGGGCGTGGCTGCTCGCGACGCTGAAACCACACCCACTTACAGCAAAGCTAACATCTCTCAACATAACGTGACGAAGGAGGCTAGATGGCAAACTGTAGGCTGTAGTATGTAACGGTAATGACACTAACTCATGATTCAACAAACAAACCACTAATGCTTATGGGCTCTAGTTAGTTAGTTAACCGCTAGAGTGATTCGAAGCATGATGAGCATCTCTCTAGCTCTCACTGTACTGATGTCACACAGCGGTCAGTCTGTGCAGTCAGTGCTGCTTCAAATCCAGCACAGCTCTTATAGTTTGACCGGAGGGGCAGTGCTCAGTGGCTCCATTGCGTCACCGAGCTTCCGATTTAAAACCCTTCCAATAAATCCTGCTCAACAAAATGGTAGGAATCTATTGCCACGCGAGGAGCCAACGACAGACACAGTGGGAGTGGCAACATTCCTCGGAGAGGCTTCTTATTTACAATAGTACCAAAATAAAGTGTCAAAGGGGAAAAAAGTGTCCAAAATAAAGTGGAACTGGTATCATCGTGCTCCTGGGCGTGAAGGTCAGGTAGTGTTTGTGGGGAACGGGTCCAGAGAAGGGTTGGAGCTCACGTTCCTCTAGCTGCTCGCATCCTTGGTGGCGCGGCTATCTCGCAGCTTTGCGTCTCTGGCGGCTTGCTTCCTGGTGGCTAGAACCTCCGGTGGCTCACTCCCTGGCGGCTCGCGTCTTAGGCTACGCAGCAATCCTCCTCCGCCCCCTTCCTGGACCCATGAGGACACTAGCATGCATGCACGGGGGAAGAGACCGGTCTCTTGAGGAGAGGCGTGATTGATCCTTTAATGGCGGCGCCACCAGACCTGTCCATTTCTGCGCCCCTCCTCTCATCCGCCCACTCTCATCGGGAGACTGGTGAAGGACGGCAAAGAAGAGACAGGCAAGGTGATGATTAGCCGGGGAGGCGCTGCCTGGCCACACTAAGTGTTATATTGTTCTCTGTCTTTGTGACATCCTCCAGTAATGCATTTTTAACATTTATAATTAGGGTTAGGGTTCAACCTTTGGAAATGACTCCCTTCCAATCAAGTCCCAAACCCAGAATGTTTACAGTACTCCCCAGTGCTAGATCAAGTCATTTGGTCTGACACCTGCTTACTTCTGGAAGCTGTTTCTAACTGCGGGCGACATAATAGCTAAAAGCAAACTCCTCTTGTTTTGTATGAACCTTGGTATTCCTAGCTGACTCGATCCAAATGATCTGAGTCGTCTGTTCGGGTTTATATTCGGTTAGCGTATCCACAGTGTATTCAGGTCCTATGCCATTGAGCGATTTCTAAAAGCACTTAAAAAATAATCCTAAACGTAGCAATTACAATAATCCACCCAAAGTCTTGATAGGAAACAAAACTTCTTGCAATGTTTTTGAGATAGAAGGTTAATTTAGTTACTGCTTTGAAGTGACTACTGAAACTAAGGTCTGTTTCCAGAATCACACTAACATTCTTGATTTGATTTTAAGTTGTTTGAGTCAAAGTAAAGTCAAGGTATTCACCTTTGGCACATCCATTTAATTTCATCAGTGCATTGGCAGAGGAGTCAATGGGGCTGTTGTCATTTTGAGATAAGTCTTTAGGTAAATCTTAGTCTCAGTCTCAGACGTAACACCCACGGACCGTTGGCTGAAAGTCTGATGCGTATGGCACATTGATCTGGAAACACTTCAGGACTTTCAAAGTCGTCATCGGATTGGTTAAATTATACAGGATTTCCGGGAGACGTGTGTTGCCATGATGCTAAACTCCCTCCCTCGCGAAAGAAGAAAGCGCCATATATTTACAACTGTGACGACCCTCACTTATTAGCTTCAGCTAAACGCTGGTTATTCAAAAGTATGTGAAATATTTAACATTTGCATCATAGAATGAGAGTTTTAGAATAGAGTTTTACACAGCAGTCTGTTATTGTGGCCACGTTTCTAAACCTTGAAACGTGGCACTGAAATAAAATGGACAGTGATTGGTTGTCGGTCAAATGCTGTCATGGGCGGGCCTTGACCACTGAACAATAGCATATATTTTAGACCTTCAGACTGACCACAGAAGGTCTGAAATATCTAACATAGTCTACAGTTTGAAAATTGGTAACACTTTAGAATAAGGGGCCGTTGTTAACGAGTAACTATGCAGGAAGTAAAAGGTAGTTCTATATTTACACTTAACTTAACACTATTAACTAATCCAGAAGCAAGATTAAGTAGCAAATTTAAGACGAAGGTAGTTCCTTATTAGATATTTGATAGTTATTTAATAAAAGAATCTGCTCGTGAACGATGAATAACCAATTAATAAAGAATAACCAATTAGTTACTGATCACAACAGTATAACGTCTTAAAAGTGAACAATCGTGGTGTTAGTGGAAACTCATTTATGAATTTTATATCGCCTCAAATAAATCAGCTACAGGATGAAACTACTCTTAGTAAAGGATACATGTTCTCTGTTTAATAATAATAACAATCATAAATTGCTTATTAGGAAGTGATCCTGACAAGCTCACGATTGAACTAGTTCACTATTGTAAACTCTGTTTTATGTCTCTTCAATATGTATCCCAGTTGACCTACTGGTAAAATATAACAAGTACCTCACAAAAATGTATGACTATACAGAATGTGACAGACATAAATGGTCAACTTAAACAACTTAAAGTGAAAAATAAACTTACCCCTCACTAATTACTAATACACTTACTCAGGTGGTGATGCGTCGTGACCGCATCACCACCTCGGGTGTGCATTATTTTTCTAATAATTTAACGGTCCGGAGTCAATTATACTGCTTATACTACGGTTGCCACACCTCAAGACATCGATCAGATGATATATTTCGAGGGATTCGTCCGGTTTTTCTACTT
>JAUCNO010002700.1:0-11012 GCA_032353835.1 Enteromius viviparus
AATTATTGCACGCCAATATTCATTGGCCTTTTCCAAAGGACTCGAAGGCGATAGGTCTCTCATGCGAGATCCCATATATACCGTCGAAGTGATTCGACTGAAAGGGTAACTGCTTTACTAAGTCGATCAGTTTCTGGATTAAGTGCCAAATTAAAGTCTCCTCCTATTAAAAGTTCTATATCCAAGTACGCTGATATTGCTGCAAAAAGAGAGTGGAAAAATTGCGGGTCATCACTATTTGGGCCGCAAATATTAGCAATACATATCTCTTTATTATGTGTCGAGATTATAATAATTATAATTCTTCCTTCTTTTGTTAATTAAAGTGGCTACACCTCTTTGTTTTTAATTATAACTCGCTAGGTATACATGTGGAAATTGAACTGAATGTAATGCATGTTGCGCTGTTTTGGCTATGTGAGTTTCTCGTAGTAAAACAAATGTCTGCTTGTAATGTTGTTAAATACTCTAAAACCTTTTGTTTTTGTGCAGGTGAGGTAACTACACGTACATTCCAAGTAACAAAGCGTAACATATTCATACTAACTGGCTAAGAGTAATCCAAAGAAATAAAATAAAAATAAAAATAATAAATAAATAATAATCACCATAATGCTTATGTATATATGTGTTAGTGGGCATGTACATGTACGAGCTTGAGTGTGTAAATGTCAGTGTGTAATTAAATATAATTTAGATGTTTACATGTATTTGTGGGTGTGCGGATGCCTCTTTGTATGTGTTTTTGGGTGTTTGCTTGAGTGTGTAACTGAGATATATATATAAATTTATATATATAAATAATAAAAAAATAACAACAATAGAGACAACAAAAGAGAACAACAATACCAATCCATTATAATTACAATAACAGCAGAAACGAAAACAATGACAACAGTATTGATTATAGTAAAAGTTTAGGAATGAAGACTGAAGTGTAGTTGGAGAAATTATACAAACTAACATTAGCAAGTCCATAAACAAATCAGCATATGCGAAGAGTGCGCTACTTTAACTTAGATGTATTAAGTTTGTTTTACCTTCATCGATGAGTGAGCCATGGCGTGATTTCCTGGTCACGATATAGTTGACCATTAACGTAGAGTCTGTCCACGGTAACTACGGCCCGGGATCCCTCTGCTATTAGCTTCTTACCAATGGGAAACAATTTGGGATTCTGCGACTATCCAAGATTTCTTTAGGAAATTGATCATTAAAGTTGAAATCCGTTCCTCGGAGCTCTCTGTCTCAACTCTTCACCATCTCCTTCTGTTTAAAGTGTTCGAACTTCTTGCTACGATGGGCCTTGGACGTTGTCCTTCTCTCCTCAGCATCCCTACACGATGGATGCGATGAAAAGTGATATTTTTCACGGTGTCTAACAGGAGGTTTAATTGTTTTGAATTAAGTTTTTTAAGGTAGATTCAGCATTTTCCTCTGCACACTCTGCGATTCTAGAGAGAAAACGAGTTTGTCCCGCATACTACGCGCTTGAGTGTCGATTCTTTCATACGTTTATTGTCTTCGGAAAGGTTCGCCATGCCGTCTGTGAGAGACTTCACAGACTCTCTGTGAATCTTATTCTCCGTCGCTAATGATTCTACTTGTTGCTGGCTATATTCCAACGATTCACGCAATGCTTGTAATTTTCTCGACTGATTTCGACCAGTGCTAATCTGGCATCAAAACTGGTAAGTTTATTGTTAATGGACACCAAGATGTCCGCGTGTTCTTTTTCTGGTGACGCTGGACTGACTAAGGTACACTCCAAGCGGGTTCTCTTTGAAGACGGCGTTGTTTGACTCTTCTTCATGACGGGGTATTGGTAATTCTCGTCTACGTAATTCTCCAGGTCTTCCAAAGTGTCTTCGTCCAGGTTGTAATGGATGAGGGTAAAAGTACTATAAATAATATTTACGGGGCTTATTTAAGTTGGCTATCCAACTTAGGTATTTGTTTTTTATTTAGAAAGATACTGCCATGATACCTGACAGTGGCTATAGCTTTCCTTTTAATGAAAAAAACGTCTAAATGTTAAAGATTAAGTGAACATTTGATTTAATCAATGCTAGGTAAATATTTAAAAAGTATTAGATCGCTCAACTAAAAATTCGTCAGGCGGCTGGCACCCTCTGCAGGCCTTTGTTGTAACACAATGTACATTAGCTCAATGCACTTATATACTTAATAATATATTATATCAGAATATGCTTATAATTAATCATATTAATTATTATCTTTTTCAGTGGCATACAGATCTGGCCATTCAAAATGCGTCCATTTTTAAGCGTCAACTTGCAATTCGGCAGGCATGATCACGGAGCTCCCTACGAGCGCTTTTTCCAAATTATTTTTTTAAACATTGATACTTTCAGTGTGTTGTTGTTTACAACAATTTAAACTCAGCAGTGTAAAGTTAAACTTTTTTTTTGATAAAGAACAGGTTGTGATGTCAATTTAGCTAAATATGTAGCGTGCGCCTGAGGAAACAGTTACTCTGTAATTTGGGGTCATACTGAGAGAAGCTAAACATCATTTTAAACATTTGTAAAGCAATTGTAAAATAAAATAAAAAAAAAACAACATTTATCTGAATTTTATTTTCTGTTTTATTCCATTTTATTGCATTACAATAAAATAATAAATTGTCCAAAAAATAGGCTACAGGTAATAAAATAATCCATGAAGGCCTACGGTTGCTTTATTTATTTGTGTTTTGTTTTTGAACAGGTACAAATAATCAATCAACAAAACTACCAATCACAAAAAAACACAAGAGGCTCGGTTTAGAGTAACAACAAAATAATATTAATAATAACCCGGCTGTTTGTAGTGGAATAAACTCATGTCACTCGCGTTAAAGGAAGTATTAACAAAAACCTGTAGGCTGCTTACTCGCTGTGACTCTCTCTAGGTTTTTTATAGTATTAATTAGTTATATATACTGAACATTGAAGGCTAGCCAGTCAATATGACTAACCATATTCAGAATTTTTGTGTGAATGCGTGTTGTGCAGCAAAAGTTATGTACCTTGATGGTCTTGTAATTAGAAGAGGAAAATTTGCCCTGTCCATCAGGCATTATGGTGGCCTTTAGGTGTGTGTGCGCCACCATCTCACCAATATACAGCTCACTTAATGCTTCTTCTCTCCAAAGAGAGATGGCTAGTGATCTGGATCCACATTTGATCTTCAGATTCAGAATGGGAACCTTCCCCCTTGCCATCCTGGCCCTTTTAACCTGGAAAATGACACGCATATGAGGACAATACAAGTAAAGATTGCTTGTCAATGCTGGTCCAAGAATCCCTAAACAATGAAAATTATGAGTGAAATCCTTTGTGTTCTCATTTAGGATTAATTCACCTAAATTATGTAAGACAGATAAACCTAATGGACTTCAGGACAATGTTTGAAAAACACAAGTACAATAGGGGCTTTTAGTAATAATAGGAAGTATGTTTTGGGTTAACATGTTGGAATTTAGGCATATCAGTTACATGTTTGAAAAAGAAGGGCTACATATCAAGGCTGAGAACAGAACTAGAGGATGGATACCCGACCCGAGCCCGACGTTGCCCAACGGGTTCGGACAGATATTTAGAAAGGACGCTGGGGTTAGGTCACATCAGCTTCACATCACTTTTTGCCCCGTGTGCACTGAAGATCTCATCTGTTGACATTTCCAAATGTAGCAGACGTGTATTTAAGAACTAATTTTGTGATTCCACTTGCCATGATCATATTTGGGGTTTCCTGCCGCTATGCTGACTTGGGAAGTTGGGGCTCGTTGCTGCTTCCCAGTTTGTATGAGACGTCAAAGCGGTAGGTCACGCAAGTTTTTGCAGTCACTCAATTAGGGCTGTATTTAGTTTAACAGATAAATTCAAGCGAAATAATTGTATGATTGTGACAGAAAAAAGCGTCCCGATCCACACTCTAAACAGAACCGAGCAGACAAAGATGACAGGTGAATGTTAGAAACATTAGCATTTCTCTATGTTTGTGTCTTGTGACACTTTAAAGGGTCATATGATGCAATTAGAAATCTTTCTTTCTCTGCATAAAAACCTGTACAGTTACAAAGACTAAAGTCTCAAAACCAAAGAGAATCTTTTGGAAATGTATGACTTGTACACACCCCATAAAACGGCTCGTTTAAACACATCCTCACTGTGACATCACAAATAGTGGGAGTGTTTTATAACACCGCCCAAATGTTTACGCAAAGAAAGAAGGCGGTGCTATTATCCTCGCTGAAGTGTTGCTTTTTTAAAACAATGAGCTTTGTACAAATCGACCCTTTCAGAAGGTGGGGTTTAAAGGAGAAACAATATTGGACGGTAGGTGGAAAATTAGTTTTTGGCACCTTAAACCACATAAACACACTGCATTACACCAAATATACTGAGCAATGTTCTTTTGAGAAGCATCATATGACCCATTTAAAATACTGTGTAGTTATTTCGTTTGGCATGCATTACGTTTAGTTTTAACCCTTCAATATGTACAACGTAGTCATGCTTTTAAAGTCACTCACTTTTTCGATCTGCCCCTGGAGAATCAGGTAGTTCCTGTTGGAAAACATGTCGTCTTCTTCACCAGTTTTTAGTGGGGAAGGTGGACAAAGAGCCTCTTCTGCTGCTCTCTTGTTATTTCCATTGGAGTTTTTTTAAATGTAATTGTGGCCCGATTCACAAATATGCACGGCCGCTCGTATTTGTGAGGCAGAAGAAAATGAACCTAATCTTTACCCCAGAGACAGCCCTATTCCAGAAAGTTTTATTCTTTTACCCAACGCGGTCTATCGCTTGTTTCATTGCCAAAGAAGTGTAGTGCATCTCGAAAACAACTAATGTGTTGGGAGGGTGGGATTTAGCAAAAACAAGTAAGTAAATAAAATTAATTAAACGTTTCTTATTCATTTCCTTTTTTAATATTCTGTGGTACGTTTTTCTATTTTTTTGTGTTTCTATTTTTGTATTTTCCTGATTTCATAAAAGTGAATTATAGCAAACAACAAAACTACAACATTTTTTTATTAAACGTCTCAAAATTCAAGTTCTTCACATGTTCCTCATAGTTTTAGACTAAAACAAAGATAAACAGGGACATTTTAAAAAGTTCATTCATTATGTTCCTCTTGCCCTATATGACTTAAGATGTGGATGAGAACCTGTGGCCAAATGGAGAAGACCGAGTAGATTAGCATTACTATTGTATCTGTATCAGTGAATGGTTTGTATACAAATTTTGTATTTTGGAATTACTTAGTGATGTTTGACAAAAAAAAAAGTTTCGGGAGGAGCAATGACGCTATGATCAGCTTCAGCTGTTTCCAATCTTCTGATCAGTCTATTTTCTCCCAGCCAACCAAATCTTTTTACCATCCCCTTAAATAGGCACCTTTTCCTCTTCTCTTTATCTCGTTTTGCATCCCTCCTCCTCCCCTTCTCCACCGTTATTTCGCGCCATCCCCGGGGGGCGAGTGGGATTCGAGTCGGACGTCGAGCTCAGCCTTGGTTAGGGTTCTACCCCCTAGGGTTCCATCTTCTAGGGCTTGGCGTTCGCCGACATCCGGTCTCGCTCCCTGGACAGCACGCCAAATACGCTCTAGTTGTTATCATAAGGAAGCGCGAACTCGTGAAGTGCAAAAAAATAAAAGTCAATAAACAGCATAAAATATTGAGGAATTCTGCATCATGTAAAAACTTTCCACAGTGCAGTTTCTATACTATGGATAGCTTTAAAACCAAACTGAAACATGTTGTGAATACCATGTAGATCTAGAAAAAAAATATCAGTTGTATAAACACAACCCTTTCCAGTATGTCTTGGATGCCTGGGGGTAAGCAGATAAACACCAAATTTTCATTTTTGGGTGAACTATCCCTTTTACGTTACTCCATCCAAATTGGAATCATATACACAGAGGATGCCTTGAGGGGGAGGCATGTGCCAATTTTGGGTAAACTAACTTTTAGACAAATAAACAAATTTAACCTACGCCATAGCATATTCAGAGACACATGCCTATTCTGTAACCTTACGTGAACGTCTCCAAAAATCTAACATCACGTCAATTCTACGTGGACCACAAGTGCTTTGATTGGACAGTTAGAATTCTTCCATCCATGTCCTTCAATCAATCAATCAATCACTTTTATTTATATAGCGCTTTTAACAATACAGATTGTAGCAAAGCACTGAACATTATATTAAATATTAGTAAACAATCTCGGTCTTCCGTGGTATGTCCATGTAGAGACATTAAAAATGTCTCCTTTTTGTAGTTTTAAATAGGCTAATGATTAATGATCAATATTTATTTGCCACGGTTACGGCTATACGCTTCTCCAATGTGCCACTTCCTCTTTTGCGCTTGCCAAAGTACATCACAACGACACAGATGTCGACACAAAGTATAAATTAAAACTGATGCAAATCTTACAGTGCCTTCGAGTTATTAACCGATTCTTACGGCATTTCCTGTCTGTGAAACTCCTTCCACATCAATAACATAAAATCTTTCGATCAAGTGAATCCTTGTGTGGCTAGGAGGTTTCTCTTCAGTGTGAATTCTCTTGTGGACGTTGAGGCTTCCCTGCTGAGAAAAGCTCTTCCCACACTGTTGGCAGACATAAGGCTTCTCTCCGGTGTGAACTCTTATGTGTCTTTCAAAGTCTGTTTTTTTAACAAAACTTTTTTCACATTGTGGGCAGGTGTAAGGCTTCTTTCCGGCGTGAATTTTCGTGTGGACTATAAGGTTTCCTTTTTCCGAGAAAGTCTTTCCGCATTGCTGGCAGGTGTAAGGCTTCTCTCCGGTGTGAGTTCTTACGTGGCCATTAAGAGTTTGCTTCCGTGTAAAACTCTTTCCGCAGTGAGAGCATGTGAAAGGCTTCTCTCCAGTGTGAATCCTCATGTGGATTTTAAGGTCGGTTTTTTGAATGAAACCGTTTCCACACAGTTTGCATGCGTAAGGCTTGTCCTCAGTATGAATTTTCATGTGCCTTAGAAAGACTCCTTTTTTAGAGAAACTCTTTCCACACTGCTGGCAGGTGTAAGGTTTCTCTCCAGTGTGAATTCTCATGTGGACTTTAAGGTTTTCTTTTTTAGTGAAACGATTTCCACATTGCTGGCAGGCATAAGGTTTTTCTCCCGTGTGAGTCCTTATATGGGCTTCAAGGTTTCTTTTAATAGAGAAACTTTTTCCACATTGTGGGCAGACGTAAGGCTTTTCTCCACTGTGAGACCTCATATGGACTTTAAGGCTTCTTTTCTCACTATAACTCTTTCCACACTGTTGGCAGGTGAAATGACTTCTAGCTCCAGTTTTTTGAGCTCTTTTGTGTGTAGTATTTTCAGTATGTGATGAGCTAAAATTCTCATCGTGAGGTTTTTTACGCTGAATTTTGTCTTTCATTTCAGTCAACTTTTGATTCTCCTTTTTCAGCAGCATCAAGTCTAAAAGCAAAAAGAGACCAATAAAAGTTTTTTTTTTAATGACACAAAGCAAGACTTCACATTTAGACATTTAATCACATGCATTTTCTTCAGTGGAAACAACATAGCTGACGCCGTCATTCAGATAACTAATACATCGTTCGGAATGGTAAAGGGTCTACTTTTATTTGTGCACACTCACACCATATTGTGATGTTATAAAATAAAGAAAACAAACAAACTTTCATATCTTTCCAAATCCGTTAAGACTTTTAGCATAGCTTAGCATAGATCATTGAATCCAATTGGACCAGTAGCATCACGTTCAAAAATGTTTCGTATTTAAAACCTGACTATCCTATTTATTGTGTGCTAAGATTGGCGGAAAATTAAACGTTGCAATTTTCTAAGCAGATATGATTGGGAACTATACTTCTATGATCAAGGAAGTTTGCTGCTGTACCATGACCGCAACAGGCACAGTAATATCAATCAGCGCCTTGCTTGCTCATTTAGTAAACGGACGTTCAACACAAAACTTCATTCATTCATTTGGAGTATTTTCTTAAAGAAGAATATATTGTCCGCCTGCTGGCTGAGTTGCATATTTGGGCTGGTCCGGAGCACCTTCTTTACCTTGAGATATGCTTACATCTATACGTGTGCATCTCTAATATTATATATCTTTTAGAACTAATCAAAATGATCAGGATGACTAATGTATTGACGCAGTTAGCGATGTCTGTAAGATCTACGCAGAGTTAAGTATGAACTCAACGCGAGTGTTGAAGCTGAATTTTTCTTTAGTTGATCTCATCTCTGACTCCTGGTCTTCATTCAACAAACAGCTGGTCCTAGGGTCCTTAACTGTTATTTCCCCAACACAGTCAACTGAAGCTCATTCGTGGATCATAAGAATGCCTTTTTTGGTTTTAATTCACGGCTTTAGCTTTATATGCGAGAGAAGCGGTGAAAACAGCAGACCACAAAGATTCAATTGAGCGTGGAGAAAAGCAGTCAGTCTATAAAAGGAATAAAATAAATAGGAAATAACGAATAATTAATAGTTGAAAAGAAAAATGAGCTGCACAGTCTTTATACCTTTTTTTAAATTCTTTAATCCACCTGATCGCGCAGTCGCCTGACGCACACAAACCGCATTATAGTTCTCGTGCTTCCTTACATTTCAGCTATTCATCATAAAACTAAAAGCATTCAACCGAACAGTTTATTTAAAATGTTTGCGTTTTTTGGGGGGCATGTGAAGGATTTTACACATGTATTAGAAAATGAGTGAAGTAAGCCTTTTTGCAACATAAAATGTTTATTAGAACATTTATATGCTGTTTATAACGAATGACAATGGCCTAAAGGTGCGTTTATTTTATAGCTTAATATATAATTTTATAATTACTTATTTTTCATTTTTGTTCTGAATACTAAAAATGTTTGCTTTTAAGTTAGGCAAAGAGGCTATTATGTTTATGTTTAGTCTACTTTGTTTTTATTCATAAGTCTTAAAGACGTGTAAAAAAATAAGGGCGCTTTAGTGAGCTTGTGTTGTCTGTGCTGGAAAAAAATCCCCAGCTTGCAAGACGCACTCTCTATGCAAGCAAGCCATGGTACAGCAGCAAACTTCCTTGATTATTAGACTGGAATGGCAATATAGTTCCTAATCATATCGGCCTAGAAAATCTTAACTTTTCACTTCCTGCCAGTCTTAGTACCCGACGGAACTACAGAAGAGTCAAGTTTTAAATAGGAAAAATATCAAATCTCTATAGTCATTTTTGAATGTGATGCTACTGGTCTAATCAGATTCAATGATCTATGCTAAGCTATGCTAAAAGTGCTATCGCCAGACCTGGAGATCGGCTGAATGGATTAAAAAATGGTAAAAAACTCAACTTTTTAACTCTGGGGGTGTCTGAGAATGGGCCTATTTCCAAAAAAACTGGAGTGTCGCTTTAACTAACGAACCTTATTGTAAAACGTTACCTATTTTAGTTACAAAAACTCCTCAATCTGCTGCATCATGTGTTAACCCCCCAGATTTACGGAGCTTCAAAATCATAGTCGCTATCCACCAGCATTACCGAGCCAGAATATATAAATAAATAAAAACTCTGACTTGGTTTGACTGAAAGAAGAAAGTCATATACATCTAGAATAGCTTGGCAGTGAGTAAATTATGGAGTAATTTTCATTCATTGGTGAACTATTCCTTCTTATTATTTAATATTACCCGTTTGTATTGCTCAAAAACAACAACAGTATTATTTGTTTACCAAAGATCTTTAAATGAAGAAAAGTAACCTTTATCAGGCAGTTGGAGAATTTTTAGTATTAATTAAAAAGTCAGCTAGCATTTCTGACACGTGACTATTTATTACTTGATGTAATGAACATTTATTGCTAATTAGACGATTAAGCTGGGGAAAAAAATCAATTGTAAAAAATGTCAAGTTGAAGTTTAATGTTACACGACAGTTGTTTACTTCTCTTTTAATTTCTCTCTCGATTTCTGTAGAGCTGGACATTTTTAATGATGATAAAAGAGTTCAGCAGAATTAAAACTAACCTGTTTCTTCCTCAGTATCTTCATGTTTGACTCTGAATCTTTCTATGATCGTGTCTTCACTTTCTTCTTTAATAAACGCCATCTTTATAACAGTGTGTCCCGCGAGTCTCAGTTGCTTCACCTTTTTTTCTGTGTTTGGATACGCAGTCCTGTTAAAGATGAGAATAATTAACACACACACAATAAAAACTAGCACTCAAATTATTAAAAAGACAAATTACATTACCCCGTTTCACAGACAAAGCTTAAGCCTAGTCCTAGACTTTTAGACTAAAAGTAAATCTGAGCTAATTCAATTTAAAGAACATTGCACTGACTGATCCTAAAACATATCATTAAGATGCAAAAGTAATGCTTTTTTTAAGGCTTGTTTATACAAATTGTTTAAACGTTCAAACTAAACTATGGCCTAAATCCTGGCTTAGGTTAAATCTTATCTCTGAAAGCAGGCTTACAACTTTTATGTCTGTAATACGATTTGTATTTGGTTTAATGCTAAACATTTGCAGTTGGTTTGTAAAAGCTCTTGTTACAGATGCTTGTGTTTGCTTGTTCTTACCACACTGTGTTGAGCAGCAGATTAGAGAGATTGAAAACAGTTCATAATTTAGTGAATCAATTGATTCAGTTTAGCCAGAGCTGTATATTTTTTTACATTGTTTAATGATAAAGCACACACCGTTTCTTCAGCTGAATCACAGATGCAGGAGCTCGGCGCAACCTTATGATGTCACACCACAACAACCAAAATAAAAGTCTTCTTCTTCTTCTTCTTCTTTTTGTTTAAATGGCGGGTGGCATCCAACTTAAGGTGCATTTCTGCCACCTACTGTGCAGGAGTGTGAGTCAAAGTGAGGAGAAAAAAAAAAGAAAGAAAAAAAAACTGTTCTAAATTCTATTTACTAACTTACTTTTCCTAAGAAATTCTAACACTAACTTATATACTTTATTATTTCCATTCAACAATGTTTTTAAATTCCATTCACCA
>JAUCNO010002701.1:0-11012 GCA_032353835.1 Enteromius viviparus
CAAAATAGCGAACACCTGTGACGGAAGTGATGACGTGTTTCACTGAACCGGGTCCGGGCGGGAACTAGTATTCCGGCAAGGGTTCCCGCTGATGACGGTCAGAGAGAGCCACAGAGGTCGGATCTGCTACAGAGCCCCCCCCCTGTGAGCGGCTCCTGAAGCGAACTGGTCGACGACGCCGGGGTCGGGATAATTTGAAACGGGCCCACGTACCTTTGAGTTAGTTTCTTGCAGGGTTGACGTAGCCTGAGGTTCTTGGTTGACAGCCACACCCATTGACCCGGTTCATAAGGAGGGTTGGGACATCGATGACGATCCGCTTGGTCAGTGTAACGCCGAACGGCCCGTTGGAGGTGGACGTGTGCTTGATCCCAAGTTTCCTCAATCTGCTGAAGCCAATGGTTGAGAGCAGGAAGATGGGATGGCTCCCCAGATGAGGGAAATAATGGTGGTTGGAAGCCGAGTACGCACTGAAACGGGGTCATCCCAGTGGAGGGTTTTCGGAGTGAGTTTTGTGCGTACTCAGCCCAAAGTAGATAGCGACTCCATTCTCTTTGGTCTTGGTAGCAGTATGATCGAAGGAACCAAGTCAATTCCTGGTTTAACCGCTCAGCTTGGCCGTTGGACTCTGGATGGTAACTTGAAGTGAGACTGACGTTGATTTTAAGTTTGACATGACAATCTCTGCCGTCTCCCAGGCTGTGGGCAATTTGACGAGAGGAATGAGCCGACAGGCCTTCGAGAATTGGTCAACTACGGTGAGTACTGTGGTAAAGTTGATGGAGGGAGGCAGATCGGTCACGAAGTCCATGGCGATATGGGACCATGGTCGCTGTGGGATTTCTAAAGGATGCAGTAGACCAGCATGCTTTTGTCGGGTGGTCTTGGTTAAGTTACAGGTCACACAGCGTTGGACATATTGAGTTACGTCGGTGATCAAGGTTGGCCACCAGAAGCGATTGCAGACAAGTTCCCGGGTAGCCTGGATACCCGGATGACCGGAGCTTGGATTGGAGTGGACCAACTGTAACACCCGGGTACGTAAGGTTTCTGGTAAATACTCTTTATCTGGTGGGCAGCCAGGTGGGGCTGGTTCCTGGGTTTGGGCCTCTGCGATCTCAGCCATGATGTCCCAACGCACCGGAGCTACAATCATAGATGACGGGATGATACTTTCAGGTTCGGAGTGTGGTAAAGGTAATTCAAACTGACGGGACAAGGCATCTGCTTTACAGTTTTTGCTGCCAGGTCGGTAGGTGACTTTGAAATGGAATCATGTGAAAAAGAGGGCCCATTTTGCTTGGCGAGAGTTCAGCCGCTTGGCGGATTGGATGCATTCCAAATTACGATGGTCGGTTAACACTAGGAAGGGGAGTTTCGAACCTTCAAGCCTGTGCCTCCATTCTTCCCGCGCACATTTCATTGCTAGTAGCTCTTTGTCTCCCACGTTGTAATTCAACTCTGCTGCGGTAAGTTTTCGGGAGTAGTATGCGCAAGGGAACATTTTAGGTGGACTGCCGTGTCGCTGGGAGAGGACGGCTCCAATCCCGGAATTGGAAGCCTCCACTTCTACAATGAACTCTCGTTCTGGGTCAGGGTGATGCAAGATGGGTGCCGTGGTGAATCTTTCCTTGAGCGCCTGGAATGCCTGTTCTGCGGCTTCGGTCCAGCGGAGGATGGTGGGACCCTTTCGAGTCAGAGAGGTGAGGGGTCCCGCTATTTGACTGAACCCTCTGATGAAGCGTCTATAAAAGTTAGCGAACCCCAAGAACCGCTGTAAGTATTTGATCGTTCGGGGCTTAGGCCAGTTGAGAACTGCATTGACCTTCTGCTCGTCCATCGTCACCCCCTCAGCACTGATGACGTACCCAATGTACGAAATACGAGTCTGGTGGAATTCACACTTCTGCAACTTAGCGTAGAGCTGATGTTGGATGAGCCTCTTTAGTACTGTGCGTACGTGTTGTACATGGGTGGTGAAATCCTCCGAGTAAATTAGAATA
Organism: Enteromius viviparus; assembly: GCA_032353835.1. Classification (NCBI taxonomy): domain Eukaryota; kingdom Metazoa; phylum Chordata; class Actinopteri; order Cypriniformes; family Cyprinidae; genus Enteromius; species Enteromius viviparus. The sequence goes on from JAUCNO010002701.1 coordinate 2,004, forward strand.
TCGTCTATGTATACCAAGACCTGGCGGTTCAACATATCCCTGAAGAGGTCATTGACTAGGGCCTGATAGATTGACGGACTGTTGGACTGATATTCATAGTACCCTGTAGTCGTGTAGAATGCTGTTTTCCATTCATCTCCTTCCTTGATTCGGACGAGGTTGTAGGCACTTCGGAGGTCAAGCTTGGTGAAATATCGGGCCTTGCGTAGTTGTTCCAGGGCGGATGGGACTAGTGGTAAGGGGTACCGATATTTTACGGTAACTTCATTCAGGCCACGGTAGTCAATACAAGGCCGGAGACTGCCATCCTTCTTTTTAACAAAAAAAAACCCAGCTGAGGCAGGAGACGTAGAAGGCCGGATGAAGCCTTTGCTCAATTCCTCTTGGATGTAATTTTGCATACTTTCTGTCTCAGGCTGAGAGAGTGGAAAGATTCTACCTTTGGGAGGTACGGCTTCTGGAAAGAACTCAATGGCGCAGTCAGTGTCGCGGTGGGGTGGTAGAGATGTGGCTTTCTCCTTGCTGAAGGCCTCCCTTAGGTCTTGATACTGAGTGGGAAGGTGTGCGTGCTCTGGATCCCCTGGTGCTGGTGATGTGGTGCGTGGTGTCTCTCTCAAACCCTTGAGGCAGTGGTTGTGGCAGTACGGTGACCATCGTGTTATCTCCCTTTCACTCCATGAAATGATGGGGTTATGTTGTTCCAGCCATGGAAGACCGAGGATTATGGGATAATCGGGTGAGTCTATGGTGAAGAGACAGAGTGTTTCCTGGTGCATAGATCCCATATGAATGGTGAGGTCCTCAGTCACGGTGGTGACACGGCCGGAGCCGAGTGGACGTCCGTCTAAGGTTGCCACAGCCACCCGCGAACCACATGGAAAAAGTAAAACATCACACTGCTTAGCGAATCCATAGTCAATGAAATTTCCCTCAGGTCCCGAGTCTATGAAAGCTGTGGTTGAAAACATTTGGTCCCTGAGCTGAATTTGAATTGGTAGCATAAGACAAGGTTTATCACTCACCCGGCTATTAGACTGGCGAGGCGGCCGGACTGGGCAGTTGGCTCTCACATGGTCGGGCTGTCCACAGTACAAACAGAGATGTGTGCGGAGTCTCCGTTCGCGCTTCTCCTGGGTCAGATGGGTGGTGCCGATCTGCATAGGCTCTGATTCCAAGGTCTGTTGCTGAGTGGGTGCTGATGTGTAGAAAGTGGATCGCTTGGTACGGCGAGAACGGAGCAAATTGTCAATCTGGATAGCCATGTCCATGTATTGCTCGAAGGTTCGACCCTCATCGCGGCACGCCAACTCAGATTTTAGTTCCTCTCTTAATGCCTTGCGATAGAGCACTTTCAGGGGCTCGGGCGACCAGCCGGTTTGAGCTGCAATGGTGCAGAAGCGGATAGTAAAATCAGCGGCCGACTGGTTTCCTTGACGGAGTGTTAAAATCTCCTCCTCAGGATCTTTGCCTCCCGCGGCGTGATCAAACACGTTTCTGAACAGACGAATGAACTCTTGATATGACGGGAAAGTCATCCGTCTATTATCCCAAAGCGCGGTGGCCCACTCTAGTGCTCTACCCGTAAGCAGTGAATAAACCAGCGACACTCTGCTATCATCAGTTGGGAAGTTGTGCGGTTGTGAATTAACATAAATCTCACATTGAAGTAAAAAGCCGCGACATTTCCCTGTGGCCCCATCAAATTTCTCAGGTAGTGAAAGTTTTGGCTTACCGATAGCAGCTGGTGCGGGGAGCGCTGGTGGAGGAGGGGGTGCGGCAGCTGCTGGTAATGGTGTGAGAGCCGCAATGGCGTTGGTGAGAGATTGCAGCGTCTGCGTAACACTGCTCATGCCGCGGTTCAACTGCTCCAGTTGCTGATGATGACCTGAGAGCTGCGAGGCTTGGCGAGACAGTTCCTGGGCTAGCTGAAAGATTGCCGCTGGATCCTCTTGTGGCGAAGTTTCCTGTCGCATGGGTGACTCGGAGTCAGACATGTTGGATCCAATAGCAGCTTTATTAAAGTTCACAAAGTCAAACAGGCAATGGTCAATTCCAGCAAACGGGGATATCAGAGAGAGACAAAATCAGAGTGCAGTCCAGGCAGATAATCAGGGTGACAGGCAAGAATCAGAAACGATAACACAGGCAAATGGTCGGGGTATCAGGCTTGGGTTCAGAAAACAGGGCAAATCAAAGTTGTCAACAAGGCAGTCCAAATCACAGAAATAAACGCTTAGGATTGATGCAAGAGCAAATCAAAACTTCGCGACTTCCCGTTCCGCGGCGTTCGTTTAAATAGTCCACAAAATAGCGAACACCTGCGGCGGATGTGATGACGTGTTTCAGTGAACCGGGTCCGGGTGGAAACTAGTACTCAGGCGATGGTTCCCGCTGATGACGGTCAGAGAGAGCCACAGAGGTCGGATCTGCTACAATGACTGCACTCAAATTGTCGTATAATTACTATTTTTGTATTGCTTTAGCCGTAACACCTATGAAGCAAACTGATGTTTTCAAAAAAATCAAATCACGTACGTAATGACTATAGTAGTCAACATTCAGAGTGGATCAAACCTCTCAAAGTTGTCCTAGGACAAGAATAGGTATCGTTTTTGATTTTAGGACTTTAATGAAAGATTTAGATCCACTTTGAATGTTGACTACTGTATTATATAAGAACTGCACAATAAATCAGTTTATTACAAAATAGAAGGTAATTTATTAAATAATTTAAAATAAATGATGATGTAATAAATACATTACAAATACAAATTACAACTCTATCACTCTATCAAAAATTTCATTTTAATACACTTTTATTTGCCTTTTTATTAGTTATTTTTTTTGTTATTAAAAAGTATTATCTATTAATTAATTCTTTATTATTGAACATAATTATTTGTCAAATTTACTTGCAAGTTCTGAATCAATTTCAGTTGTTCCAGGATTTTTTGATAAAGTGATAAACTGTAATATTGCTGTAATTTTATAAAAATAAGTCACGCACAATCAGATTAGAGGACCAAAATGATTGTAACAGGTGTATTATTGTATGTACAGCATTTTCATGATTGAATAAGCAGAAAAAATTGCATTGGTTAGAGAAGCTATATTATTTGGTGTAAATTATAGCCATAGAATTTTAGTTAAATGATTTTACGGATAAATCATGCAATTTTCAGAAAAATTAAGACTGCAGGTTAGACTGAATATTTATGCTTTCAGCTATTTATAGGGCTTTGGATTGCAGCTCGCTTCTTTTGTTCTTCACAGGACTGGGTGAAACTGAATGAAAAGGTCAGAGAGGTACTGTAAGCCCCGTTTATGCATAGCATATACAGTCAGTAGCTATTTCTCAGTGCTAATTCAGGACTCACTCCGAAAAGCAATTTCTTGTCTGGAGCAGTCTTACAATCTTTTTCCCCTAATTGACCCACTTAAAGCTGGCAAATGATTTTCATTTGGAAATTTCCACTTCAAGAGTTCTATAATTAGCATTCCTTATAGGCCTAATAAAAAATTTTAAGTGCTAATTGCACTCCTGTATCCCGGCTCTGGCAGTTAGTCTCAGACCGTGAACCCTAGATACGAAAACACCCTCTGGCGTAAGCACATTTGAGAAGAAATTCAAACATTTCATTCATGCATTTCCTTGTTAATAATTTAAATAATATATCTATGTTTTGCTCTGGAAAAAATGTCACTGGTCGAATTAGAAATTCAGGAAGGTATACATGTATTCTTAGTGGATAAATCAACTTTACTGATACTGGAACTCCTCTGTTTATTAGCTATAAATAATGGTTTTACATTCAACATGCAAGTTTCTACCTTGACCTTTGACTTTTAGAATATGATGATTCTGCTATTAGTTATATAATTGTATCATATTAGGTTGAGTTGTGTAAACTAGGGCAGCTCTGTCTGATTTCTGAGTGGCTTTTCAAATAAATATTTCATTTTCTCTCACAAACAAGTGCTTTTTAATGCCTTAGCTTTAATTTTTGGCTCAGTATTTCTGGGATGTCTGCAAATCCATTCTTTGATTTTGTAAAGAATGCAGTTCTTTTACAAATCCAGGGCTTTTTTTAAATAATCAATGTAGTAAAAAGGCTATGTGTACTAATCTGCAAAGCAAGTTTTCTAGATAAAAGACAGTTTAAGCAGACTATTCTTGGACACATTTTGAAGGACCTCTTCATTATGATATGCATAAATAACTCAACAGCTTGAGAGACGCTGAGTGAATACTTACATTTTCAAAGCACTTTATTACTTAGAGCTGCAGTGTGTAATTTCTGAGCCACCAAATGAAAATTATGTTTTCAAATAGGTTTCTTGAACGCTCCTGAAAGCTCTCCATATCCGTGTGGGGAATAGGAGACAATGTTTTAATATTTATTTTTAATTGCATTCAAGTTGCAATTCAAGTTTTTACACAGTTTGTGCTGAATACAAAAACAATTACATGTTTTTCAATGGTATGTTATAAGAAGCTGACATAACCATAAATATCAAAGCATTTCAAATTAAATGTGTTAAATTCAAGTTCAATTTGAAACACGAAACAGAATTGTAATTTAAATGTATGGAAGCAGAATTCAAATTAATTAAAAACAAATTCATAACTTGAAAGTTTGTCATAATAAACTCTACTGGCTAGAAAAAGCATAGGATGGATGGATGGATAAAAAAGAATGATAACTAGAAAAATACCCATAGTATGGTACTTAGAACAATGGGTGGTTAAAACGACAGATAAAGATATAGATATAGAATTATACAGAGATAGATGATGCATGGATATTACAACGGATGGATGAATTGATAAAATGATTGATAAAAATGGCAGATGGAAGGATGGATGGCTGAATAAAATGATGGATAAAACGATAGATAAAACAGAATGATAGTAGAATGATACACAGATAGAATATTGCATGGATCATCAAATAACGGATGGATAGAATGCTTGATAGAATGATACACAGATAGATCTATACATGGATAGAATGATGGGTGTAGTAATAAAAATAAAAAAGGAATAAAAAGGAATAAAATGCTGGATAGATGGACGGATGAATAAAATGATGGATAAAGCAATATGTAAATTATATAGAATGATAGATGGATGGATATGGATGATAAATGGATAGAACTATGGATGGATTGATGGATGAAATGCTAGATGAATGGATAAAATTATAGAATGATACAGAATGATAAACAGAATGATAAAACTAGATAATGACATAGAATTCTAAAACAATACACATACAGAACTATATACATGGACTAAATGATGGATAAAATGCTATGCAGAATTAAGATGGATAAAGCGTTGGAATGATAGATAAAGCAATACACAGATAGAATGACAAATGAATAGATGCACATGCATTTTTATTTCTAGTCAAAACAGTAAAGATCACATGTTAAATGCTATCGTAATGCACGGTATACAGGAAACGTTTTAAATCCTGGTTGTGTGCATTTGTGCTGTATTTAGTAATTACAGTGTTTGCTGTCATGAGCAGGAATAAAGTGATCGCTTTCTCCACCAGAGTCATTTTTAAAAGCATTCACTGAGGCCAAATCCAGTGCTGCATGCTAGGGCTTTCATCATCTATCAAATGCTTCAAAATGCTTCTAATTCAGCCAGCATCAGAGCTTCATTACCACTGAAAAGCATCCATCTCTGTTTGCTACACATTATTTAGCAATGGCTGCAGTTGCAGAAAAACAGACCGGTATCATTTCCTTCCTGATCGCTGCCTCATATTACACTCACTACTGCAGCAAAGTAAAGCAGCACGGCAGAAATTGCTTTAGTGTTCAATAGAAAACAACAAATAGCATGCTGTGTACTTGTGAGGGCATGTGACTGATTACATTAACTGACATTAATCTTCTGAAAAGAAATCTGCTCCCCTAGATGAAAAATATGAACATAGATTCTTGTTCAGGCTTGTGATTGATATTGAGTTTTGTGTAATGAATGCAAGTTTTCGGTGCACACAAATGGTCAGGGATGCATCAATATGAAAATTGTTGTATTAACTGATCATTAACTGAATATCAAAAATCGATTTTGCCTAACAAATAAAAAAATGTTTATTTAGGCACCAATAAGCTGATTACTATTATTTACTATTTATTATTATTAACTATTTATTCCGCCGGTGTCACCCCCGTATACCCTTTAGCTGCACCACTGTCAAGGGTGGTGAAGCAAGACGAGCTACTGGATTGCTTCCTGGCAGTAAAAGGTGCCATCCACGATCGGGTGAGCTTTTCATGCACCTCCGGGAAGAAAGGCACCGGGGTGGGGCCCTGCGCACCAGCACGAGCTACCCCCAGGTACCAATCATCCAGCCTCGAGAGTTCATGAGGCAGTGGAGGATTCCAAAGGTGACGACCGCATCCAAGAACGCACGGGTGGTACGACATCTTTAAAAAGACACATCTTAAAAAAGACGAACCACACGTGAGCTGCTCTTTTAGGCTTTGCTCTTTTAGGTTTTCTGAAGTGCACAGGGGAGATTGCTGCCTGTACACAACAGTGGAGTAGTGCAAACTGTTGTGGCAATCCACTGGACTGGAACCACCGCCGCTGGAACGCAGTAACACCAGCCGCCAACACGTCATTCGTAGAAAGTCTTGGAGCAGAGGTCTTCTTACGAAGTTCGGCTCCGAAACGAAAAGCTAATGAGCACTACACCCACTGCTTGTTTATACTCGCACTACAATCAGCTGCAGCCAGATGTTAATCAGGGCATTAAAAATTAACTTTGACAAACCACAAGTGCATTTAGGCACCAGAACATAATGTATTCTATATAAAATGTACATTCAGCTTAAGAAGTCTTATTAAATGATTTATTAGTTAATTAACTTGAAATGAAAATTAGATGATGGCAAAAGCAATCTAAATGAAATATAAGGAAAATAAGTGTACACAATAAAATATTTATCTGCCCATACGATTTAATATATTTTCTAAATGTTTCTAAAGTAAGCCTTTGAAGAGTGTCTAGGCTGAATTTATTTGACTAAGCAGTGTTTCATGATCCTTCAGAAATCCTTAGCTGACTTGGTCCTCAAGAAACATTTCTTATTATTAAAATATGCAACTTTTTCAATATTTGAAAAATAAATCGTTTGCAATATCAAAAATATAATTTCTCTGTTTGATTAAATTAATATAGCTATACTGGTAAGTTTTTCAGTAATACAAATTAGACGCCAATCAATATGTAACTAATACACTGTGCATGGCTAATCTGTCTTCATCATGTGACAACTGAAAGAGATAAAAGCTGTGCTTTTCACAAAATCCAAGAAAAGTTCGGTCATTGACAACATGGACATGGTTTCCCACTGTGCCTAAAACCCCAAAATAAAACATCATCCTGATACATTGTATCAGCTTGAGGATATCTTCCAGCCTGACCGCAACTAGGAGCCCAGTCTCCTGGAGACAACAGTAAATGACATAGTAAATGAGTTTGGGTGACACTGAGTGACAGTGTCATCTCCTGAGTGCTCTGTGGTTTCTCCACTACAGACCTGTAAATACATTCCGTACCTTCTCCTCCTCCTTTCTGTCAGATAGGCGCGACACCTGTTATGGAGAGGTCATTAATGACCCAACTGCCGGCCCCCAGCTCCCTCTTCAATTGTCACTCCGAATCCAATTTCGCCAATATTCACTGGAAGCTGGGCAAACACTGCTGGATCCCCTGTCCATCAAAAGCACCTGGTGTTTGTTGACTCTGTAACATAACAACACGAGAGCAGATTCTATTTACATCATTGTCTGAGGGCATACATACTGTATATGCACATTTCATTATATTTGGACATCTTCTTGATTTAGAAAACAAAATACAAAAACATGCCTGTGGTTGAAACTATGATTGTCAGCTCTGAACTCTCACTGCCCTGCTGTTACTTTAAGCTTAACAATGCAGGAAGATACATGTAAAACAGATATTATTGTAGCCTATATAGAAAGAACGAACGTAAAGCTGTAACTTGATCAGCAAGCACGCACGTCATGTATTGTCGATCTAGCTTATTGATCTTCGTCGAATCTGTCGAAGGAGCTATTTGCATTGACAATATTCTCAAGCAATGTATGCAAAAATAGCCTGTATCACCATAAAATTGCTTTCTGACATCAAATATGCAATCTATACATATCAGCAGTGTGAGAGGATTTGAAAAACAAAACAAGACAAAAAGCAATAACACTCGTCTCCTCAGAGAAACATGAATTATTTATATCCCCTTTGTAAACTAACTGGGAAAATACAATAACAGCCATGGAATATTATTCACTCGAGGGACACAAGGTAGAGATGTAGTACTAGTACGTAGTATATTAAAAACATTTTATCTGTTTGTGGTAAAGACAAATCAAGGCAATACTTCTTTAACGATACATTGTCCTACTGTGTTATTTTAGTATATATCTTCTTTTACACTGAGAATCAAATTTCTCTTTACCTTTCTTTTACTTTAATTCTAATACTATATTACACATTTCTTTTTAGATATAAAGTCAGAATAGCAAGATATAAAGTAAGAATCGTGAGATATAAAGTCAAAATAGCAAGATATAAAGTAAGAATCGTGAGATATAAAGTCAGAATAGCAAGATATAATCACGGTTTGAAATTAACACCCGCCAACTCGCCAAATGCGGGTTAAAAATCATTTTGGCGGGTACTGATAAAAAAATTTACCAGCCAGTTTGGCCGGTGACGCATGAGCCAATCATGCAAATCATGTCAGATACTCTCTGGGTCGTTTGTCTCCTCCGTCTAGAAATACGGAATCGTCCCGTATTAAGAAACAAAAGTACGCGTCCCGTATTTAGCTTAAAAGGGACGCATTTTGCTTTTCCAGCGCATAGATCTAAAGCGCACGCGTGCACTAAAAGCCTGTCAAATAGCGCCTAATTACTGAACTAAGATATTTATCACATGTGATTGTGGTAATACT
>JAUCNO010002702.1:0-11011 GCA_032353835.1 Enteromius viviparus
ATCTACCAAAAATAAGCCTGACTTACCGAAATAAGCCTGGCTTATTCTCTAATCTTGGTTTATGGAACAGGGCCCTGGAGGGCCTTGTCGAGGGTAAAGTCGATAGTTCACATGGCCAACTCGCTCTATCGCGGTGTAGGGGCCCTGCCACATGGCCTTCACCTTCCTCAGGGGGATGGCTTCTGGGCACCGGGTGGCGTAGTCGACTATCACCAGTACATGTTCTTGGCTCCAGGCAGACTTAAGCAAAGGGCAGCGGAATAAGAGGGCTGGGTGGAGGTAATAGGGGCCCCAGCAACCGTGCCCACTGACCTCGATCCCAGTTTTCCCAGACGGCGAGAATTTAATTTGGAGGTAGAACTCAATGTCATCATGGCTTGTAAACTTTAGCATGAGCTGGGCTGCATGGACACAGGGATCTAGTAGCGGAGCACATTAGGCGGTAGCAAGATGGAGGGCGGAAAGGTCCTCTTTGACCCAGTCCTGCCGGGACACGATGTGTTTCACTATTTGGTGCTGTTGGATGCTCACCTCAGAGAGGCATTTGAGGAGATCCTCAATGGTAGGGAAGGAGCGCCGCCAATTGCTCCAGTTAGTGCAACTGAATGGGGGATTGATAGGTAAAAAAACAAGTGTACGTTTTTGCTGGTTTGGTGGGTTAATAATTCCTCAATCTGCTTTATCTGCCTATGCAGATAATATTAATATTTTTGTTAAAAATGACAAAGATATACATACAATTGTAAAGGCTTCTTCATCAAAAGTTAATTGGGATGAAAGTGCAGCTTTAAAAGGGGGGCAATGGAAAGAGGAAAAGATACCTGGTTTACCTGGTGGTTTGAGCTAGAGAAGTGATGGGATAAAAATGTTGGGTGTTTTTCTTGGCACACAATTAGTTCAAGAAAAGAACTGGGAAGGGGTATTAGAGAAGGTATGTGCAGGAATTTCTAAATGGAAGTGATTGCTTCCTCAAATACCATATAGAGGACATGTTTTAGTACTGAACAATTTGATTGCTTCCATGCTTTGGCATAAAGTTATGGTTTTAAATCCAGGGTTGGTCAGGGTATCTCAGGTAGCCAGGTTGGGTTATAGTAAGCAATGTTTTCTGCTGAAACCTGAAGAGGTTCAAGACACTGGGTTAACATCTTTCTATGATTCCAAATTTGCCACGCTAGCAAAACTAAAAGTATTCAGAGATCCCTGTGTTCCACATGTAATGTAGATTTTTGAAGAGCCGCTTTTTTATTAAGAATTTCTTGATGTAGTTTCTTTAAACTTCTTTACTAGCCTGCGTTCAGCATTGAGAGAGGCTGGTTGTACAAAATTTGGTCATCTTCTAAAAGCTATGCATTCATCACTTGTTGATTTAGGACAACTGGCAAACATTAGATCTGAAAGATTGATGAAAAGGATTGTGATAAAAGTTGGAAAAGCATTGCCACAATCAATAAAAGAGTTTGCTGAAATAGTGGGTTAATCAGTGGGAGGATTTGTGAGTATATTTTCCCATGTCTTGATGTCTCTCCAACTGGTTTAGAGAAATTTTTTTTTTTCATTTAAAAATTTACGTTGGGGTTCTTTTGAAGAGTTGGATAAGAGGCATATATATTGTATATAAAAGTACTCCATAGTAGATCTTTTAAAGGAATGAAACATCAAAGTTTTTTGAGTTTTTTATTCCTGATGAGTCTTTGTATAAGTTGCCTATTGACAAACGGACAGGAGACCTTCAGTGGAGCATCGTTCATTGGGCTATAGCCACTAACAAACACATAGTCCATTTAGATTGTACTCAGGGAGTGGATTGTACGTTTTGATGAAACTTTGGTGCTTTTTTTTGTGCTTGTGGTAGAATGGAGATGTTTAATTTGTTAAAACATTTTTTTGCTTAGAATGAAGATCACTGTAACATGGACTCAGAAGTCAGTGGGGATAAAGGGTCCGGGTAGGAACTAGAATTTGGGCGAAGGTTCCCGCTGTGTCCGTTCAGAGAGGGCCACAGAGGCGCAATTCTGGTGAACTTTTTTATTTTGAAGTTTTTTCCCTGAACGTAACACAGCAGTACAATAAGACATAATACTCTTTGCTTCAAATTTAAAGAAATGTAATTAAAAAAAATACCAATCACCATTAAATATAAAAAAATAAACATTTAAAGGTATTACATCAAAGTAAAGTAATTTTAAGATTCTTAGCAAGAAACTCTTGTCTTTGAATATCACCATCTGGTTTGAATCCGAAGTAAGCCCACACTTCGGTTGCCATGTACTTTAATATAGACAGTCGCATATATGATATAAATCATAGTTTACACAATAAACTTGAGAAAAGTTTTCAATGTGTGTATATAAAAAAAAAGAGCAGAGCCTGTCACGAAATGTCTGACCTTTTTCACATTTTATATAAGAAATATTACATTTTGCCATGCAACAGAAGGCTTGCATGCAGTTCTAGATTGAATAGGTTACGCTTTGAGATATTTGCCTCTAGTTTTATTAATTTAACAGACCTTTAAAATTTGGGCAAAAACTTGTGTAAGTGATGTGTTTATTTGCATTTTATTTTTTCATATGGTGAGTGTGAAACATGAAACTGGGTCAGTTTTGATCAAGAACAACACATTGTCACTTTAATTCAGATTAAGCGGCGCATATAAAATAGACTTGGCACCGAAACAATCGAGGCACTGCTGCGCCGCCCCCTGGGTGCTGTGTGAAAGCTCTTATCTGTTAACATGGGTGCCGAAAAAAATACATGCTACTTACACCCTGCTGACGCGTGCAGTGTATAAAAATCTGGCTAAACTGTATGTGATGTCAGGCGTCAACACGTAGACTGTGAGTGATTGTGTGTTAGAGATCAGACAGACAATTTATGCTCGTCTCCTGTCCTTGAAAATATAATTGGCAGAGGGGTCGAATCGAGATTGCATTCTTTTAATGATTAATTGTGCAGCTCTATATTCCAGGCATGACAAACACTGTGTTTGCTGCAAACATTGGGTTTGTAAAAGTGCCCATGCAGTGCGCTGTGATAACGCACCCACAAACTCAGAAAAAGATTAGTTTCCCTCTTCATTCACTCACGAGTCATGTCCCTAAGCAGCAACAAAACCCTCGAGTTTATACATCCTCTGTCAGGGAAAATACCTGGCAAGCCAATTTTCAGATTTGGGTTTTACAGCTGCTACTTCCTAGTTCCCAAGCCAGATGGTGGTCTGAGACCATTACTATTTAAGACGTCTGAATCGCTCCCTCATGAGACGGTCGTTCAGAAAGATGACATAAAAAATAATTATCTCGCAAATTCAGCCATGAAATTGGCTTTTTTCGCTAAATCAGAAATATGCGTACTTCCACGTTCAGATAGCTCCCCAGCACATTCTTGAGATTCGGCTTCGAGAAGACAGCCTATCAATACAAAATCCTACCCTTTGGTCTCTCCCCTCGCTTTCCCCTCTGAGACAGATGGAAATTTGGGTCCTCAATTATCTTGACAACCGTGAGCCTGTGGTCGATGTCAGAGAGCTGCCTACACATAATCTGCCTGGAATGCTGGTAGTATGTTATGCTTGCCACGTCTTTCAACCACATCTGAGGGATAACCACGTCCTGGTTCAGTCAGACAGTATGACTGTGGTGTCATACATAAATCATCAAGGGGGTCTGTCGTTTAGGCGCCTCTTCAGATTGTCATCGTGCCTCCTAAGTAACTCACATCCCGGGCAAGCTGAAACAGGGTGTGGACATGCTGTCATGGGGGAAAGTCCACCCAGAGGAGTGGAATGGCTTAGCAGATCTGGGAAACATTCGGCTAGGCGGACTCTTCTCTTCAGACAGCAATACGTGCTGCCCGGCCTATTTCACGAAGGAGATGGATGCGATGGCCCAAGACTGGCCCAGCCTCCTCGTCTATGCCTTTTTTTCTGATCGCACTGATAGGAGCCTTTTCCATTCCACTATTAAGGCTTATGTATGCTGCCAAAGTGGCCTATCAGAACCTTATAGCAGGCCAGTCATTGGACAAGGATAACCTTATTATCCGTTTCTTAAGAGGAGCTAGATGGCTTAGACCCCCTCGCACCATCCCCACTTGGGATTTGCCTACTGTGCTTAAAGCCCTGAAAGGTGTGCCCTTTGAACCTCTGCAAACGGCTACAGTAAACTCATTGATGCTTAAAACTGTTCTGCTACTTGTACTAGCTGTCAGTTAAACGAAATGGTGATTTACAAGCACTGTCCGCTTGCCTGGAGTACGGGCCAATGACTCTAAAGTCATCCTGAAACCACGGCTCGGCTATGTGCCAAAGTTGCTTTCTATGCCGTTCAGAGCGCAGGTGGTGTTCCTATCACGGCAGAGGATCAGAATGTTAACCCTCTCTGTCCTATCAGGGCATTGAAAGCTTATGTTGAGTGGTCAGCCGCTTTCAGGCGGTCAGACCAGCTCTTCATCTGCTTTGGCGCCCATTCCAAAGGTCTACCGTTCACAAAGCAGATGCTTTCTAGATGGGTTGTCGATGCTAGCTTACTCTTCTTTGGGCCAGGACTGCCCCATAGAAGTGAAGCCTGAGAGACAGGAACGAGTACTGCATTCCGTGCTTTGCTATAACAGCTGCACAACTTCAGTCGAATGTAACCTGAAACCCTTGGCGAAGCGGCTGTTTATATACTCACGACCCCACCCACTCAGGTGGGCTTCAGCCAGAACAGCAGCCATAGGTTCGTGCAGCACCGCTATAGTGTATAAGGCTTTGATAAGAAGGAAAAAATATATATTTCCCATAGTGTCTTTAGCAGTACGCAGTACTCGTTCCCTTGTCTCAGGGAACCAGGGTTACGGAAGTAATTTCGTTGTGAAATTAAAAACTAACGTTACTTTGTATGTGCTCCCAAAAGAGGACACAACTAGAAATCAGTGGTTGAGTTGTATTTACAACACTGTTCCAGAACAGTTCAACAAATATTAGAGTGTGTTCAGTGCATTTACGGAAGACAGACTTCCTAAAACCTGCACAGCTGTGCACAGAGACTATAAAGTGGTGCAATTCCAACTCTGCAAGGACAGTCTGGCGCTTCTGACCAGAGTGTCGCCCTGGCAATGAACTCGCTACAGCTGCACCTCATCAGGCCGGCCGATCAGTCACAACTGCAGCTTGTCATGACGGGATATAAAAGCAGCATGCATACGAAGCTCACTTGAAAAACGCTCTTCTTTCGTTCTCTTTTGCCACAGACAGCAGCCGTGATTGATCCACCTTCCCCTTTTCGACAACATCACAGGACTCACTGGAGCACTTGAGAAGATGAGCACCGTGCACAGAGCGCAAGGATTGAGCACAACTCCATATCATTCACCAGTCTTTCTTCACTGTGTTTTCAATAAAACCCACCCTCCGGGGACTTTTCACTCAAATCCTGGTTGTGCAATTCCTCAGATCGCCACACAACTTTTACAGTATGTAAGTTACATTTTCTTATTAAAAGAACCTGCTACTTCCTATGCAAATGTGACTTTTGAGTAGTGAAGGGTAGTTCTTGTTTGTTACAGTATTTCTTCGATCACGAATGCAGACATGGTGTTATGTTTACGAGGCGCGATTCAATGCAACGTGTAAAAAGCCAGTACTTTTTAAGTACTGAAATATCACATACTTTTACTCGAGTAATATTCTAAACAGTGACTTCTACCAAACTTCTACCAGAGTCATTTACTGGTAAGATACCTGTGCTTTTACTTGTGTATGACTTTCAGGTGCTTTATACACCGCTGATCCTTTGATAGAAAGGCTGGGGGTAGTAGGGGATTATGAACTAGAACTAAAAAATTTTGTAAGATCCAATAACGGTGCAATATTTAGAAGGAAAAAAAAGTTAGATGTTGACAATAATTGTTCCGTTATGTAAATGCACACTATTGATCAAACATAGTTTCAAATTTAATGTCAAACAATAAAAATCCTAAGCTATAATGTCTTTATGAACACACAAAAGGTTTGATGAGAAACAACTATGTACTTGAGTGGTAATTCATGTGTTTTCACAAAAACACATCAGCTTGATTGTGTCTTTTTATCTCTCAGCGTTTCCAGTTTTTATAGAAAATTAAGCTTATTGTGTGTGACAAAAGAGTCTGCATGCACCAGATAACAATAAAAACGGCATTGTGGCAAATTAATCTTAGTGAGATCTGAAAAAGCAGGAGAAAACAAAAAACACAGCCCCCCCTCAGCTTTGACCTGGGATGCTGCCGTTCACTTGCTCATTATACATGTACACCTAAAGCACAATCAGCCCTTGATGCTGAAAGCTCTCTGAAGCACATAAAGAAAACAATGTTCATACCAAAACACTGGACCAGGAAATTGGACTACTGGTAAAACGCACCCTTTTCAATGACCTAGAACCAACTTCAAATTCCAGCCTTGAGCATTGTGAAAGAAACAGTGAGACCGATATTCAAAATTGGTTTAGTTTTTCCCATGAGGGATGTGAGCTCTGGCTGGTGAGCTCCCGGGATTCAGAGGTCAGGCGTTTTTTTAAATGAAGTAAACCTGTAGCCTTGCTGGAGACTGCAAGCTTCACTGTTTGGATGTGTATTGAGCATAGAAACTCAGGATGAGCTGAACAATGTTTACCGATGGAGATAATTACGTGCTCCCGCCACTGATGAAATACCTCAGGGTACAGAGCAATAAATCTTTTTATAGCTGAGCTGGTTACTTATGTGTGAATGGACGAAGTCCGAAAAGGACAGAGAGTGAATACGGTGCCATGAAGCTCAATTTGGCAGGATAAAACTTTCCATTATAGGAAGTGACCTTGAGGCTGAAGAACGAAAGGTGGTTTGTTGTCACTTGGTGGGATTTGAACTGAACAACGGTCTCGTACATTATTATTTTTGTACTTTATAAAATCTAATGCAACGATTTTATTTCCCCCATTTATTTACTCCTTATACATATATTTATTCAGATTATCCATGTTATCTATATATTTATCCAAGCTGTCTTGTGTTTTAAAATACCTTCACAAAGCATGCATATTTACAACAACAACAAACCAACTGCTGTTTTCATGCCTGATCCTGCAAACACAGATGTGTCCGTAACATGCCACCCAGATGGCACCGCCCTACAGGTCATTCATTAGAGAGTGGCATTTTATCATACACATACCTGCACACAATAATTGTGCCATACATATATGCAAGCACAGATTGTTTCATCAAGATCCTGTGAAGAGGAGCTTTAAATTTGTCAGGGTTGCAAAAACAAATTGAGAGATTCTACATATTTTATCTGTGTTACTATCAAACACATCTTGGTGAGGTAATTAAAAGCAATGTGAAACTGAAAACTGTTATTTTTAATTGTATTTAGCTAAAATACAAGTTAAGAGTTTAGATGCAAAACCTTGACATGAAGTCACAGACAAGATAACAATACTGAGTGAATGCCAGCCTCAAGCCGTAGAGAAGTATATGTACTAGCAGAGAAACCTACACAAAATAGCCAGAAAATAATGCTAATTTTAAAGAAAAACATCAGACAGAGGCGTTTGCATCTGAACTGTGTTGGACAATAAATTAATTCTGATATTTGAGATTAATCTCAATTCAGGTAACAATTTAACATACACTCTCAGAAATAAAGGTACAAAAGCTGTCACTGGGGTGGTTCCTTTTCAAAAGGTACAGTTTTGTACCTATATAGTTCAAATATGTGCACTCCAGGTACTAATTTGTACCTTTAAGGTTCTGAAATGGACCCTTTAGGTACAAACATGTACTTTTTGAAAAGGTACCGCTCCAGTGACAGCTTTCGTACCTTTATTTCTGAGAGTGTTGGGACCAGTTCTCACTATTAGTTGCTTATTAGCATACCTATTATTGACATATTGGCTGTTTATTAGTAATTATAATGCACATATTTTGCATGACCATTCCAAATCTACCAAATACCTAAACATAACAATATCTTACTAACTATTAACAAGCGAGAATTGGACCTTAAAATAAAGTTTGACTCTTGATACTTATACCAAAACACAAAGTTGCACTCAGTTGACACAATTTTTTTACCCTTAGAATTCAAGGGTTGGATAATTAAAGTACAATGATGTGTTATGCTAAAATTTACTATAAACCTAATTTGTTCTCAAAACAATATGTGACACACAAACTAAGCTGAAATGATCAGAGATCTTGTTCAAGTACAGTACCAGTCACTTATTTGTAATACTGGTTTTTTTCAGGACATGCAGAGGTTTTTTAGTGGGAATGAAGTACAAAGTTCTGAAAGGTCTAGCATTTCCATTGTACTTTCTATCAAAAGATAAAGGGATAATCTGATTCCTTTAAATTAACTCACAAGTTTGTGTTTGATGGAGTGTGGAATATTTCCTCTCTATCAAGTTCATGACCTTCCCAGTGAAAGCTTTTATAGCATAAGAGAATCTCATGCAGGGATTGTTGTTATTATTATCATGCACATCTGTGTTTGCCAATGGATTTAACATATGGTCTGTCGCCTTTGTGACTATATGAATGTTCCCATACCAATCACTTTGACAGATCAGCCAAGCAGACAGGCCCATGATGATGACAATACCTCTGAGAATGTCACATGCACCACTTACCTATTCACTGAGATGTTTACTCGAGAAAAACTTGTCAGAAACACTTAATGTTTTCAAGTTACTGGAGAGACAGTCAAGGAGAGTTTCATTCAGGTACGTGATGGGAAGAGGAGGAGAATTTCAATCAAGCTCGCAGTATGAAACATATGGGTAATCGTAATTCACAGAGATCCCATAACAACAGCAGACTTGAGGACTGCTGAGTTGTGCTATAATTTCTGGATCTGAGTAGGTCTTTAGTATAAAGTGCTGCTGTTTGGATGCGAGTTAATGCTCTCAAGTACAATTATTTTAACCATCTGGTGGTTTTCTGCTGGTTGGCTTCTGCGAGTATTCCTCTTGCCAGTCATAGTGTGTAGTTAGACTATTTGCAATATGGTTATCACATAAAAGGCTTATGTATTAAGCTCAGCAACACTAAAATGGCATTAAAGTAGACAAAGCGAGACTCATGAGGAAAAAGCAAACCAGCACAAATTGTGAAACTGTCAATCTTAAATGGGTGTCGTGTTCTAGATGGAAAACCTGACCATTCGAGCAGACCATTTATGACAGAAGATCAAAAATGCCAACTAAACCGGTTTATATGTTACTTGATGAAGCAGGACTAGGAAGTAAAGTCATCTGCAAGTTGTTTTCCTCAAAATGTATGGCTTTCATTCCAAAACTGCTGTACTCTGAAATGGCTTTGAGAATTGAGGATTGTAACTTTAATAGTATTGGCTTGTGCATCCCAAGAAAGACATCAATCATTAAATCACTGCTTATTCGTGCATTTATAGCACAAAACAAAACCTTTTAACTAGTCAAGTAAGTTTTTATTTATAGCAGGCTGCTTTACAAAACTCAGGATTGCATTAAAATTTCCAGCCAGTACTGTACATGCATAAAGTAGCAGGTGTTAAAAAACCATAGCCTGCTTATTTTCTCTCTGTATAGTTCACAGAAGGCTTGAGTGATGAGTTTAATTCCCATCAGTGCACACTTGCGCTCAGTGAGTTGAAATTATTTGCTTGAGTGGTCTTATCATTATTTACCTCTAAGGAGTTGATCTCCGGTGGTCAGTATCTTTAGACTGCTAAAGGGCTTTTTCATTATGTTCACTCATAGCCACATGCCACCTCCAGCCCTGCTTTTACACACCTGCCTGTAATTTTCAAGTAACTCTGAAGACTTTTATGCTCGATTAGGGTTGGAGCTAAACTCAGCTTGAGTCTTCTAACAACTGAATAACACCATCTAATAATCAATATTAAACACAATTTTAAATATGCATGAATGCTAAAGGGTTCGCAAACTATTCAGGTCTATAAATTCTTCCTGATTTCTAAGGATTGGATTTTAATATATTTTAAGGTGCTCTATGCGATCTTGCAAAACACTAGGGGTGCAGGATGTGGGCCAAAGCAAAAACAAATTCGGGCAACCAATCGGTAAGAGGAGGTGGTGTTTAACTTGCGCAAACAAACTTCGGCCAACCAATCGGCAAGAAGAGGTGGGGTTTAACGTGCCCAAACAAACTTCGGCCAACCAATCGGCAAGAAGACGTGGGGCTTAGCACGTGCCATGTTGGTCTGGGCAACACTCCTTAACTGTCATATCGGGACAGAAGAAAATGTATCCTACTCATGGGCAGTTTGAGGATCTATAGACTGTTGCAAACAGATCTCGGGTATTAGCTTTCACCGGTAGGACTGAACAGTTGTTTATGTTGTTTTTGGTCATTATGTTGCCAGACTAATTAGCCACCAGTGAATAGGTTTAATCACTATACCGATATTTCTTAGCACATTCTCACAGCGAGCATACATGACAAAGTCTCTTTAATTTCACTACTCGTATACAAAGATCACTAGATTATAAGGATTTGACAGCTTATCATAAAACTCTGGACTGATTATATATATTTTTTCATCTTCAGCCAGTTGCAAACAGGAGCACACAAGCCTGAAAGAAATCTGAAGAAAGCCAGTTCTGCATTTCCAAGAAACGATATTACTACAGTCACTATTACTTGAATTACTTTTTATTCTTCATTATTTATTCTGTATTATTTCATCTTTGATATTACATTCTATTAGCTATTATTTATCTATTGTTATTCATTTATATGGTATTGTACTGCACACATAATTGTTGCTATTATAAATCTATTATATCCACTGATCTATATAGAATGACTGGATCACTCATTGAGTTCTAAACTGCCATCAGTCAGTGAAGCCACCGGAAGTGTTCGATCCGCCATCTTACTATTCCTTACCGACAGAGGGCTCCAACGTCTGCACTACAGGTATCGGTAGTTCCACTTCAAAAATGACCCGCTGTGCAGCCTTCAAGTGTGACCCGAAGTTCGCTAAAGGATGTGGCAA
>JAUCNO010002703.1:0-11009 GCA_032353835.1 Enteromius viviparus
CAAACTATATTACAAACTTTCCATTAAGACCCTAAAGAATTATATTAGCTTGTGGAAAATTGGCTTTGTATGACTCCATTAAGTACTATTTCTTAATGTTTCCATCACTGCTGTCATGACGAGAGCTCACTGTTGTTGTGAGACGCCGGTGCCTGTCAGCACGGCAAGGAGTGGCATTTCCGTACCGGTCCAACTCCAGACCCTAGTCCCGCCCACCCTTTCCAGGAACCAGACCTTACTGCCCCAACCAAACAAGAGGAAAAAGCTCAGCAGGAAATGCCATCCTCTTATTTGATCATTGGTTCTGTCATGACGAGAGCTCGCTGTTGTTGTGAGACGCTGGTGCCTCTCAGCACAGCAAGGAGCAGCGGACACAAAGAGCTAGATATACTACTTTTTAATACTTTCAAGACAAAAAAAAAAACAAAGGCTGACGATGCAGCAACTCAAACAATAAAACAACATGATGCGTCACAAGACTTTATCCAACGATGATCTGAATTTAAAAGACAACGGATTAAATACACAGAAACTGAAAGACAAAAGTGAGGGCAGCTGAGAAAAACAGGTGAGACGAATGAACTAATCAAAACATAATGAGGGTTAAACCAAAAAGTACCAAGACGGGGGGAGAACGGGACCAGTCAAACATGGAACATGACAACTGCTAGTAAGTGGTTTCATTTTAAATTAAATGGAAAACAAGTGACTCAAATGATTTAATACTATAATGTACACAGTTTAAAGAAAATCCTAGCTAGTTTGTAGGAGATGGTTAAGTATGTTAGACTTACCTATTTCCCTTTTTAATTTTTTTATCCTGCGGCGATAGTAAATCACAAAGGCAATCAGGATCAGCAGAAAAGAAACAATAAAACTAACAACTATTCCAGCTATAGCACCTGAAGAAATAACTGCATCTGGGAAAGATATAGAGAGAAACAGTGAAATGTGATGTCAATGTGATGATCTGAAATTTTTTCATATGCTAAAAATACCATGTGTTACATTGTATAATTGGAATAGCACTACTCACCACTTACAGAAACCAGGAATCTCTGCAAGCTCTCACTCCCTTTGATCTGTAGTTCATAAAGTCCAGAGTCTGTGGTTCTGGTGTTCTTGATGGTCAGAGATCCAGTCTGATCCACCTGGAGCCGATCTCTGAATCCCACATCGTTTAATAAGGTCTCATTGGTCTCAACATCAATTTTAGCCAGAAGGATGCCTTTATCTCCAAATCTCCACAACATCAGAGCATCTTGGTGTATTTCAGAATCAGTACGTAGAGTGACCGGATCTCCCTTCATCACTGACAGTGACACTAAGTTGACCCCATCCATCTTACCAACCACAACTGGAAAATGAGAAGAATAATACAATGCTTTACAATCAATCGGAATAGAAATTCTGAAGGACAGACATTATGAAGAAATCGAGTCAGTTGAATAAACTTGGCCACCTTGTTTAGACAGTGTTTTATAAAGTAGTTTGAACATCTAGCAGTTGCCAAGGGGTAGTCAGTCTTACTTTTCCAATAAAATATGACCATTCTCATAACTGAATTTAAAAAAAAGTTAGTCTTGATGAAAAAAAATAGATGGCTATTTTTTTAAAGGGGTCATATGATGTTAGCTCATCGTTCTGAGAAGCAATGTAAGCACTGATTGGCCAACCATCCCATGCATTTTGATTGGCCAATCAAATTGGCCGTTTGTATGGTCTAAAATCAGGTAATTCTCATTTAATAAATAGTTTAGAAACTGGTTCATCAATGGAAGACTTACCAAAGACAGTAACATGAAATATCTTGACAGTGTTCTTTTCTCTAGAGATGGATAGTTTATATTGTCCAGAGTGTCTCTGTCTTGTGTTTCTGATTGTGAGAGAGCCAGTGTTTTGATCCACCTGCAATCTGCCTCTGAACCCCACATCCTCTGTCACCAAAAATGAGGTCAGACCGCCTGTTCTTCGGATTTGAGATATGAGAGCGTCATTATGTCCAAACATCCATAGTATTGTGTCATCATTCAATATTTCAGAAAGATCAGATTGTAGAGTGATGGCATCCCCCTCTGTCACAGACATATTCACACTTTTACTTGTCTCTGCACCAGATGTACCTAGAAATCAAACAGAAAATGACAAAAAACTTAAGCAAACAGATTCAACTGTAATCATACCAAACAATACCATTCTACCCATGAAGACGCAAGATGCTGTCAGAACAGTCTATGAAATCAAGAGGACTATAAAAATAAAAACTTTACATGCTAATATTTGCCTATTTAACACTCCAAAAAATCATATGACATAAAATGTAACAAGCTAATTTGCCGAAAGCTATATAGCTGTTAGCGCACATTTAATATTCCCAAAGTTGCAAAGATAAAAGTTTTCAAACCTAAGACATTTCAATTAGATGTTGCATTTGGGGGTCATCACAATGATCCGAGGGGAAAAAAGCCTTCATGATGTCGAGAATGAATTAAGGAATTAATTGGCTCTAGAGACCACGTAGCAAATATGAAAAACACAACAGTGAATGCTCTTTTTTTTGGTGCTACTAATCGAAAAACTGAAAGCGAAAGTAGAAAGTATCCTAAACTTTTAAAAACTTACCAGCCATTAATAACAGAATGACCAATAACATGTTTCTCCTGTTTTTGTTGAGCGGTGAAGAATCCGAATATAATATAGATAACCAATGAGATTATTTTATATGTTTGCTGTGTCTGTTCAATTGCGTTTGTCGTCACGACCTAAAGTGATAAAAAAAAAATAAGTGAATCAAAACAGCATACCAAAAAAACTAATTCTAACGGAGGGTCGGTATATCAGCGATATACTGTAAATAAAACATCGACGTGCCAGCAGGCTATTTCCTTGAAGGATTTACACTTAGTGTCGCGCCATCGCAGGTAGCCTACTGTGGGCGTTTCCAATATCAGCTGTTCTGGCAGCAGCTGTCTGTTTTCTGATCCCCGTTCTCTACACGAAAATGAGACGAACTTCCGTTCAAATGCTCAAAGACTACAGAGCAGTAGACACTGCACAGGAACCTAAGAATTGGAACGCAGCCACGGTGCAATCAAGCGCATTGACATTATAAAGGACGTAATGTGATTTTTGGTGAAGGACAAATAGCCACTAATGAATATGGTTAACTCTTTTATTTTGTTATGTGTGTGCTTATGCCGTCTGGTTGGTAAGTTATACGTGTTTTTATTTATTTTCATTAATAAAATGCCACTACAGTAGCCTACATTATATCACGGACAGTGTTCTCAGACAGTTTATTATCCCTGCTAGTTTTTTGCCTGTAGAGAAATTTAGTGGAAGTAATTCCAAAACAACATTTTTATTTGTATTTAAGATTGCTGATTCACAGAATGGTGTGAAAATAACAATAATAATAATTCAGCAACCTCCAAGCCATTGTTTGCACAAAGAAAATTTCTGCATAATACAGATTTAGTTTGTTAATTACCAACATAAAGTGTACAGCCATCATTTACAAAAATGTTCCTGTTTGTTTTCTAGATGTGACAGAAGAAGTGAGGACAATATCAGTGACGGAGGGAGATTCTGTCACTCTTCACGCTGATGCTAATGAAATACAGAAATATTTGTTAATACAGTGGATGTTCGGAAACACTCGAATAGCTGAAATGGGCAGGCTCACACAAACCAACTCCACATATGATGGTCCTGATGGGAGATTCAGAGACAGACTACAACTGGATCAGACTGGGTCTCTGATCATCACCAACACCAGAACCACAGACTCTGGGCTTTATAAAGTAATAGTTTTCAGCAGTGAGACCAGCTACGTGAGTTTCAAAGTTACAGTCACTGGTGAGTACTAGAGAATAACAGTGTGAGTTCTTGATCGATTGCTGTCTTGTCATTCAAATAATTTTTTTTTTATCTTTTTTTTACTATATTAAAGGGATCATTTACCCCAAAACAAAACTATTTTTTTATTTATTACTATTTAAAAATTTTATTTACCCACAAATTTTTCCAAACCTGTGTAAGTTTGTTTCTTGGAACTGTTAGAGAGTGAGTAATATAAAGGAGTAAATAAATATCACAACTCTGTTTGATGGCACTAATATCACAGTAACGTCTCATTTTCAGAGACTCCACAAAGTTCTACGTTACCAGAAAGTTCAACAGGCTCATATTTTGTGTTGTCCAATTTAACCGTCAACCTGACAGAAGATACCAGCATCACTGAACTCCCTCAGCCAAGTTCATGTAGGTGACTTATTATGTTAGTATGGCTACAGAACTCTTTTAAATGTGTTAAGTTGTTTTGATTCTGAAGTCCAGTGTTAGTTCATAGTGTCTTAAAGACAAAATTTGAGGTCACATTTGTGCAGTTATGACCAAACACAATACCAATAAAGTCTTTGTAGGTCATGTTACTGCAGATGGGTGTGAAATAATCAACCACATAAACCCATTAAAACTGCAGCATGTTGTAACTTTATGTGGATGCATTTAACAGAATCTTTTATGTAAAGTGCCTTCTGTTGCATTCAAGGTTTACATTTCATGCGTTCACAGAAAAAGAGTGACATGTTTGTGCACATGAGGGTGTGGTGAAATTGCTTTTTCTTTTTTTTTATTTTACTGGAACAAAGAACAGACCACAGATGAGCATCAGAGGCATAAAGTGGGTGTCTAAAGAGTAATGTGTGGGTGTGGTGTACCATGTTGCACCAAAACAACATTAGTGCAAAGCAAAAGAAAAAAAAAATCTAGAAGAAGAAATTACATAATGTGACATAACATAACGCACAGATTATAAGAGAGTTACTAGATTAAATCATTAGATTTGATGAGATTAAAGATGTTGCTAAAGCCTTTAATATTAGATATTGCTAAATAAAGATATTGCTAATACTGAATAATCCAGCTAATGTTATTTGCTGTCTCATGGGTGCACTTTTTAGCAAGGCAAGAAACACTTACCAATAAGCACATATTGCTGCAGTTTACAAAAAAAAAAAAAAGGCTAGAGTCAGTAAAACTCATTTTATTCCTTTTCACACAAATTTAGAGAGTTTTGATTGATATTGTGTAATATTAAAGAATATCATTTTATGACTAAAACAGTTTTGTGGGAGATTTGAAAATGGTTGCTTTTGAACGTTAGCATTACACGTACCTCTGAGTCTATTTGAAAGACAGTTACATGCATTATTTTAACTCAGTGTCTTTCTTTTTTGTTTTAGACCAAGTCCACTGTTGTGGTTTTACTGAAACTGTAATACGGTTGGTTGTTTCTGCTCTGGTAAGCGTGGCTGCTGTCGCTTTTCTGGTTTATGACTTCACATCTACAAGAAATGAGCTGAACAGGATGCAAGAGCTTAGACGTCACCATACCACCCATAGAGTAAAATCAGATCAACATCAGTGGAGCAGAAGACTCAGCTCCAGATATGTTTGGTGAAGGATCATGGTAAAATCCCCAAAAGATACAGATTCATTTTCACTCATTAAGATGTTTTGACTTAAAACAATTACTAGTCCTCTATGCCTAATATTATTTTGAAATACCATGAAATACCATCTCATCTGAATCAGAAGTCTGAAACAATTCTAAACCAATATTTGTGTTGATTTTTGTGAGAGGACAACATTTCAAAGGGCAACATTACAAATGACATAAGCCAGTCAACAGCAACGTCATTTATGTGCGGCGTTCAACAAGAAAAAACAAAGAATAACAACTGTTTGGAGGAAATGTGATCCAAGCTCTGTTTGTGTTATGTGGTTTCACAATAATGGACATGGTATGGCTGACGTATGCACCAAGCGATTGAACAGACGGAAAGTCAACTGGCAGTGCTACATGTCATTGAGCCTTCAGGTAAATTCCGTTTGGAAAAGAAATAAGTTGATACAGTATCTAAACAATATATGTTTACACAGCGTTTTAAGTCATGGCGGGTGAGGGTGTTTTCTAGAGGTTGACCGATGTATCGGCTTTGCCGATTAATCGGCACCGATAGTATATTCCCAAAGCGATTTCCTGGAACTAAAATCATTTTTAGCTCATGCAGTGCAAACATGCCAAAAAGTGGGTAATATTAGTAAGATTTTTTTTCAGTAAGCTATTCATATAAATACGTGGCTGTCAACATAATTACCCATAACAAAATAACAATTAGCTACACAAATGCTGGATCTCATAAGCTTTTGTTTCTGTTGCACCCTTGAAATGACTCTCATAAAGAAAAATGTTGTGAAATTTTGATGACATTTTTTAAAATAAAGATTTTGTGAAGTTTTTTCTTTTGTCTTTCTAAGGCATTAAATTGTCATTTCCACTACACCTTTTTATGGAATCTCATATGTGAGTGAGCAGACATGAAATATGTCTGCTATGGAAGTTAAAGTCCTTTAGGATTATATACAGTACTTCAAAAATATGAAATTCCATCTCAAGCACTAACTTTTCCTCCGACATCAAAAAGAGCGAAAATGTTCAGACAAAACGAGAGAAAAAGAGCATTTCATTATCCTGCTGCAAATAACAAAACAATTTTTACTGATAAATTAGCCCTCAATTTTAGTTCTGTTCCCATTGCGGTCTGTTGGTGGAGGAACTTGAAACGGAATAAAACGCTGTAATGTGTGGAGACAGTAAATTTCAGTTCCCAACCACAGTGCTTTCACAGTCACCAAAAAAATCAACTCAATATCAAAACCAAGTTTATTTTATACTGGGAGGTTTTAAGAGAGGCAGAGGACAAAACAACAAACATACTGTAGCCCCTCTAAGCTGTAGAAACACTAACTGAACTATCAAAAGAAAAGAAAAATACAACAAAATACACTTACTCCCAAACAGCTTTTGCAAAATGCAAAAGATAATGGCACCCCCTCTATACCAATTCATTCCCAGTATATTACGTACAATACAAAAATAGTAGCTTATAATCCAGAAAGAGTATTTCTTATCAAAAACACCAACATGAATGTAAACAGAATAACACTGAGCAGAAACCAAATCAAGGCATACATTGCTCAAATCACAGTAGGCAATCGAGAGAAAAATTAATACACTCTAAATTAATTTATAATTTGATTAAAGTATAGAGAAATAGAATTTCTGTAAAATACATACAGATTGCATAACATATTTAACCATCATTATTTAATATAGGATACACACAACTTTAAAAGAAAGTTACTGTAAATAGTAAAAAAAAACAGTAACTTGGGTGACCGGTTATGAAACAAAATGTCATAATGAATACTGTGTGTATTTTATACAGTCTTAGGATAACAAGTGTGTGGTGTAATATTAATACAGCTTATGACACTGTTTCATCAACACACGTCGCCCTTACGTTCACCTCAATCTTTTTATACAAGACATAAGGGTTCATGTCTCACTTTGACCAGATGGATTGTAAAAGAAAGAGCTGAAATGTTGATGTCACAGTGATTGACGCTGGTAGGCGTGTCTTATCTCACTAAACTGAACTCTGCTATATCTACTCATTTGGTCCATCCTCTTTCTTTTGGCTCATTAAAGGTGTTTCTTCATTTACTGCTTTTCCCGTTGCCTCTGAAAGAAAACAGGGACAATCGTACATTTTTCAAATATCTGAAACTGTACAAATTAACCATTTCTAGCAGGACATACACTTTCATTGATTTGCATAAATTTGTGTCTCAGAGAATGTGTGTTTGTTTACTGACTGTATGAACGGATCAGTGTAATAGTGTTTGATATCTCAATGAAGCAACAGAATAAAGCCACATCACACATCGAATCATGATCTCGACAACAGAATCTCACCTTCTTTCAAGTATTTCTGTTCATTTTCAGGAGCTTTTCCGTCTGATCCTGTTTTAACAACAAACACAGATGAATGACAGTTAATTAGACAATGAAACATTTACATTTATTAGATATGCTTAAAGGCCAATATGATTTGAGAACTTTAACTAATATTTTAACTGAATAATGAACTACATTTGACTTTGAAGATTTAGATTACAGTGCACAAGACTTATGATCTCTAATTTTTGATTGTTTTTGTAGACCATCAGCAAATTGTTAATGTGGACGACATGCTGTTTTTACTGGGTGGTAACATTCATTTATAACATTATTTTGTTATTTTACGTCACTTTTGCAAGAGGATTAAAAACATCACATTAAAACTACTTACCATGTGTTTGTTCTGCAGGGTCTTCAGTATTGTTTTTATGGATTAGAAGACTCAGTCCGCCCCGTCTGTCTCTCGTTATCTTACCAGAACCAAGTGTTTTACTTATGGCAGTCTCTTGAACAATAATGCGTTTCCTTGTTTCTTCTTCGATCTCTACTCTCGGTGTCTCTTCTTGAGAGACATCAACACCTGAAAACAGAGACCTGTGAGAAGCTGTCATTTCTGACATTCTGATTTAAACCACATATCTCAGATACTATACTTACATGTTTCCTGTTCAGAGATCTTCACATCTGTCAAACCTGCACACAGAAACAAAAAATTATATTTTTGTGATCAACGTGTTTGTCGAGGTGCCTAATTCAAACAAACTGATTTGAAGGACCACACCTAACCCCGCCCCTAAACCTACACAAATCATACGAACACGGTTGCACAAATCTCTACGATTTAGCCACCATGTCTGTACAAACTGTTCGCAAAACAGTGCTGGATTCTTTATGTGCTTCAAGTAATCATGTCATCACCTGCATGCGTTTTTATTATTGAACAATAATAATACTGTGTAAATGTGTGAACATTAGTTAAATTCAACAATAAACAATACATTTTATACACATACACAGACACACACACATCACATCCAAAGTTTGCATAATATATATGCGCTTTATATATATTTATTATGTATATATAAATATGTGCACATACATTTTATATATATATATATATATATATATATAATATTTACATATAAGTACGTTTTATATTCATATAATTTAGAATATATATTTTTAAAATATATTATGTAAACAAAATGCAAAAACAACAACATTTATTTTGGATGTGATTAATCATGATTAAAGAATTAGTTCATCCAAAAATGGAAATTCTGTCATTAATTACTCACCCTCATGTCATTCCAAACCCAAAATAACTTTGTTAATCTTTGGAACACAAGTTAAGATATTTATGATGAAATCGTTTTTTTAGTATTTATTACGTGCATGCGTGTGCTTTCACCCAGATGTAAACAAGACTGATTATGTCAAATACATTAAAGCTTGCATACGCATTGCATTGTGATACTCTATAAAATAGCAGAAGGCATAAGTCAGAGGAGAAGAATGGTATGCTGATGATATTATATGCTACTTTTGTGTTTTTTTTGTGCAAAAAAAGTATTCTCGTAGCATCGAGTCACTTATGTCACATGGTCTGTTTTTACCACGTTTCTGGATCTTGGATCATTTTAGTTGTATTGTTGTCTGTGGAGGGTCAGAGAGCTGTATGATTTCATCAAAAAATATCTTAATTTTTCGGTGAACCAACCCTTTAATTATTCAAGTTCAGGAATGAAAACAACAAAATCGCACCTTCTTTTAGCTCTTTCAGTACATTTTCAGGAGATTCTCCATCAGATCCTGTTTTAACAACGATCACAGGTTAATTATATAATTAAACTTTATGTTTATCACACATGATGGCCACATGGAAACTAGCTTTTGTTTTTGTACAAAATCAGTCAGCTGTTAAATCTCCTATTCACTGACATTTGACTTGTCTGGACTTGTGAGTAGAAATGAGATTTGAGAACTTCAGCTAATGGGATAATTTTAATTAATAATGATATATTTCTAGGTCTGTTCCTCATAAAACTATAATTCAGAAAATGTGGAGTTCACATGTTAAACATGATTTTAACTGAGGGAACAGTACACTTACATTAAAGCGATTACAGTAAACTACTCACCATGTGTCTGAACTTCATCATCTTCAGGTCTGATTGCGATGCTCTTCCTGCCCTGTCGGTCTCTCAGGATGTTACCAGCATCAAGTATTTTACTTATGGGAGTCTCTTCAACAAACATGCGCCGTTCCCTTGAACCTTCTCTGATCTCTGGAATTGGTGTCTCCTCTCGAGGGACACCAATATCTAGAAATTTAGAAATAAGACGAATAAAATAAAAGTAATAAAGACAAAGCATACCCCAGATCAAATGTGAACATCAGAATTCCCCTTCAGTCGAGTTCACTTCAACGTTACATATGGGATCTTGCATGAGAGACCAATCACCTTAGAGTCTTTTGGAAAAGGCCACTGAATATTGGCGTGCAATAATCACAGCCAGGTGCATCTTATCACAGTGCGAGCATAAGAAGGCACAGCTGGATTTTTCACTTTCGGAGCACTCGCCGGAGCATTTGATGCT
Organism: Enteromius viviparus; assembly: GCA_032353835.1. NCBI lineage: Eukaryota > Metazoa > Chordata > Actinopteri > Cypriniformes > Cyprinidae > Enteromius > Enteromius viviparus. The sequence continues at coordinate 10,415 of JAUCNO010002703.1, forward strand.
GTCTGAGTCTGCTACGGAAAAATCATCGTGTCACCAGAGAAGAAAAAGAGTTTCTTACCCGAGTTCAGCCTCTCTCATCCGCCGCAACAAAGGAGGATTCCATCTGGGCGTTGCGAGCGGGGGCAGAGTTTAGCAGCCTTTATAAAGGCTTGTGGCAGCCGGACCTTTGCTCGCCAGCGAGCGACCTCACCACCCTGAGTGCACTGCGGTGCAGCGAGAGGTCCTCCCTGGGCAACCGGGCTTCACAAAAAAGAGTGCAATTCCTTACGGTTCTCATCCCCGTACCCGGCCGAGGCACACAATACTAGGCTGGCTGCACGACGCCACCCGCTTCTCAGGGCCCGGCAAAGAACACCCGCAAGAAGACCAAGCGCCCCTGAGACAGGCAGCCCGGAGGTGAAGGAAGCTGCTCTTCGGGGGACGACGACATCTGCGCCCCCATCCCCGGTGGAGGGCCGGGGCCAACAATATCTGTGCACTCAGCTGCCGCTGGCCCACGGGCCAGTGGTACCCACAAGTTCACAGAAAGAGCAATTTTCCTCACCTCTGGGCCCAGTGCCCCGAGGTCCCCATCTAACCACTCTGTTTCCTCCTC
>JAUCNO010002704.1:0-11008 GCA_032353835.1 Enteromius viviparus
AAGGATGAAAATGTTAATTTAAAACAAATACGCCAATAAAATGTTTCAAATTCATATTCATGTTCAGTTTTTTTTATCATGTGGGAAGTAGCCGTGTAATAAGTGGGATAATATACAGGCAGCTGGTAGTTATCGCGAAATAAGCCCCTTCAGCGTGATGCAAGATCCTGATCACACTGTCGGGGCTTATTTCTGCGATGACTACCGGCTGCCTTTACATTATCCCTTATTGACGGTTTTAATGTCACAATGATGGAATTATTACTTATGAACACAGAGCTTTTGTCTTTTCAAGACATTAACTGACGGACTGGAGTGCTGTGGATTATTGTGATGATTTTATCAGCTGTTTGGGCTATCATTCTGACGGCACCCATTCACATCCATTGCCGGGACACTGATGCAGTGCTCAAATATTCCTTTAAAGCGATTACACTAGTGTTTTTCTCTTCCTGTGAGAAGGAATACTCTTCATTTCGAACTCATTTTTAGTAGTTGTGTAACAGCTGTGGGTTTGTGAGTCTTCAGGGTGGAGTGTGAAGTGCGTGTCATAATTCACACTGTCCTGAAAACTCAGTCTAGCTGAAACGGTATCGCAAATAAACTCTGAATCATAACAATTACTTTACTGTTAAATCATCCTCACATGGTTATAAAAGTTCACTCACTGTTCCTAAATATAAGCAACACATGAATAGCTGTTTTCAGTGACCTTGTCAAAAGGCTTTAGCTTTGTCCTTTATCCCTTGTGTCCGTACTTCACTGTTTGCGTGCCGCTGTGGTTGACCTCTGACCTCTGACTCCGTCTCACATGGCTGTGAACAATGGAATAGTTCTTAGAGATTCCGAAACATTCAGTTTGCTACTCAAGCTTTTCCCACGTGAGCTGCAGGAGAGGCTGTAACGTACATTTGTCTGACGGGAACATGATTACGTTACAGAGAGCCCAGTTTAAATGAGGAACCCAGCTGTGTTCATTTTCGTTTCCTTTTTTTTTTACACTGATTTAAAGGATTAGTTCTGATAAAAAATGAAAATTCTGTTGTTTGTTTACTCTCCCGCATGTTAGTTCTATGGAACAATAAAAACATGGAAGAACTGTCACAGCTTTTTCCACCAGCAGTAGTTCACTGACATCTGATGAATACAATCATGATTTTCCATTCAGTTTCCCAGGTTTTTAGAAATAAAAAGCAAATTAAGAAATTGAGAATAAAAATAAAATAATATGAATGAAAATAAGATATATTTATTGCTGTTTAATTAATACTCCTTCAACAGCGTTAATCTGATGAAAAGTGACAGTGAACACATTATTAATGTTGCATAAGATTTCAGTTAAAATCTTCTATTCATCAAAAAAATTCTAAAAAAATTAAAATAATATTATATAAAGCAGCACAACTGTTTTCAACATGGATATTGAGCAGAAATATTTCTTGAGCAGTGAAAAAAAATGTTTTTCAGAAGCAACAACAAAAATATCCATCTAGTAATTTTCTGTTGCAGAAGCTGTTATTGGTAATAAATAAATAAATAATAATATGATCCTCATGCTCCAAATGTAGTCCATAATTTGAACAGCCATTTGCACACATACTGTAAGCGCTCTTTATCAACAGCACAAGGAGAGGATTTTCTGGCTATTAAAATCAGAAGAACAATGCCTTTAATATGACATTCTAGCAGCGATTGAGCTAATCTACGGTCACATGACACACGCTGGAAACACTGCTGCAATCATTGAGCTCATTTGAGCCGGACAGATAGAGCTCCTGTACAACAGCAGATGGATGAACACGCTTACACACAGACGGAAATATAAATGACCCCAACAAGTGTTCCATCACCAATATTCAGCTGTTTATGAAATAAAAACACAGACTTTTAATTCTAGCTCTGTTTGACAGTAACTAGAGATTTACTCGAGATATGTGACCCTGGAGCAGGTATAACAGCACAGGTATATTCGTGGCAATATCCAACACACAATTATCCAGTTTTATTTTAAGCCAAAAACCATTAGGATATTAAGATCCAAGTTCCATAAAGATATTTTGTGAAATTCCAACTCACAATCACAACGTTTTTTTTGATTGGTAATATAACTGCTAAGAACTTTAAGGGACATTTTGTCAACATTTAGATTTTTTGCACCCTGAGATTTCAGATTTTCAAATAGTATCTTGGCCAAATATTGTCTTATCCTAACAAACTATTTTACTAATCCATGTATGTTTTATTAAATTGACCCTTATGACCGGTTTTGTAATCCTGACTATAATTAGTGCCTTTGTGAAGTGAAACCAAAAGATATTTATTGGTTGCATATGCCTTTAATTCAGAGACAGACGTGGACTGAAGCAACACAATGCAGTTATTCTTCAGTGAGCTGATGAATGATGGATTTGAGTGGAAGAACCTGCATCATTTTGTCCTCCAGCTCTCAGGCAGCGCACAAAGCGCTTCACCGCCACCTAGTAGCGAGAAATCAAAACGCACTTAAATAAATTTAACCGCGAAGAAACTGCGCCATCTGTCTCTCCTTTAGTAGAATTATTTAACTTCCTGGTTGTTTTTTAATTTGAATTGTTTGGTTAAAACCCCAAGTTTCATACACATAAATACTATTTATCTGTAATGGATTTTTTGTTCAGACATTCAGGCTCAAACACCACCATCACAAGCTGAGTGTTTGTTATACTGCATGTTATTCTCATTGCATTTCCTCCAGGCTGAGCTCAACCAATCCATTAGGCAATTGGCTTCTTCGCCTTTCTGACTATTATAACATTTGGCAAACCGACTTTTGCATTGATATCACCAACTGAACTCAAGAGATGCTGCCAGCGAGCGAATGAAGAAGAGCCTCTGGCTTCAGATCAGGGGAGTAATGAGCAGCAGGTAATGCGTTTCACTGAGGTCTTTGATCCTTTTAAGTATTTGTTGATATATATATATATATATATGAATTTTAATTTTAGATAATGTATGTCTGCAATAATTCCAATATTTTATGCATTTACTTGCAAAATAGAGTGTCTTCAGAGTAGGCAAAAAATAATTATTCATCCACTTATGTTTTTTTTTACATGTTATTTTATTTTTATTGTGTATTTTTATATTTCTTGGTTCAAAGGTAACAAAAAGTAGATTAACTTAACTATTAAACATCATTTGAATGTGACAATATATTGATATACTATGGAAGAGTTCATGCAATTTTATCTTTATAAATTCTTGCATTGATTGTTGATTTTTTTTTTTTTTTGCGACACAATACTATTGTGCATTTGTTTATTTACAATAGTTATATTTATACATGGTTAATTCAGGAAGTAAATTCTACATTTTCATGTATAAAAGCCCAGCACAACGTTTTCTTAAAATCTCACATCTTAAACTCTTGGCATAAGAAAAAATAAATGTGCATGCATAATGAAGCTCTACATGTATATATGCTGCATGTTTTCTGATGCCAAAATGAGAGCTCATGAGAAAACTTTTTTTTTTTGCTTTGCTCACGGCTTCCGTTGCAATGCCATCTGACTTCCTACAGACTCATATTCCGATCATCACGCCACCCAGTGGAGAGAGGAAGCATTGCACCTCAAACTAACAGCTCCGGTTAACTTCATGTTTGCAGCAGTAATGTGGCTCCAGTCCAGTCCTGGTCATCCTCACATAGACAGGGGTGAGAGGAGAGTCTAGAAGATTCTTAATGCGTTGGTTTTTCTGTATCTGCTCCACAAGTAACACAGTCAGAGTTTCTTCAAAAGCCAGTATATCTACTATTTGTTGTAAAGTGTACTTCTTATAACTATTAGTCCTCTCTGAGCAGTGAGAAATAGTTTAAAGACAGTACGTTTGGTCTGGAAAGACATTCTCAGTATCGTCTTCAATATAATATAGGCCTGTTTAGTTGTTTTTGCGCATCAGTGCTATAAAATGTCATTGTTTCTGAATCACAGCTGATTTTAGCTGGTAATCTTCGTAATGCAGATTCCGTGTAAAAGCCTTCCGTCTGCTGTGGGTGTAGTTTTTAAGTCCTTTTTAAGTGGAAATCTCTGACCTTTGACCTTGTTCTGTATCCAGAACAAAAACCAGTCAGACATGGATCATCCGCTTGTTTTGTCCTTGTACCTGTCAATCAAATTAGTCATCCAAAATCTGTTTTGACCTCCACACCGGTCACCCTGAACTTTGACATCAAGCAGGATTAAAGCCAAGTTTAGGATGTAAAAAAAATAGATATTCTTTTAGTTGTATTATCAAATATACATAAAACAAATATAAAAAAAAATGTGACGTGTTGCCTTGGCATAAATTTGCATGTGGGCTATTTTAATTTCCATTGTGAAATATTTTCAGATTAAATATTTTATCAAAAAAAAAAAAAAAACTTTTTCAGCACTTTTATTTGTACAGGAAGTAGGATGATGACATCAAATGATGGTGAACATCACCAGGAAACGGGAAGGCTTTCTCAGAGCATCTCGTGTCAGCGTGTGTTTCAGAACAAACTCTAGCAGATATTCTGAGAAGTCTTATGAGATTTCAAAGACAAATTAAAGAGGGCGGCTCGGTCATTCCCTAGCATCTGAAAACATACAAGACATAAGAACACGAAACACAAGCGGCTTTAAAGTGTCTTATAGTAAACCCTATACAGGAGAAAAACCTCATCTACTTTGTAAAATATATAATATTCAATATTAAAAAATGCTAATATATACAATATTTTGTTATAAATAAAAAATATTTTACTGATTTCATACAAGGTCACTGGGAATTAGGCCCTTTACCTATTAGATTTTCCAAACAGGTTCTTTTGAGCTTTCATGTTGTCATAACAGGATTTATTTTTCGAAATGTTGATGTGATGATGTTCTGCGTTCTTCTCATGAAAATATGATCACTTAAGATTTTATAGGTTAGGGATATCCATATATTAAAGTGACAGTGTTTGCATCTGTCTGCTTCAGATCCTAGTCGTCTGATCAGTTTTAATGTTCACTACACTCTAAACATGTAGAAATGATATTCCGGCTCTGTGATTAGCTATTTGTTCATAATATCAGGTGTTCACGACTGCTGTTATGTTTCAAGAGGAAAAGGAGAGGCCTAGTGTATGTTCTTTACAAGATCAATAAAAGAACTCATTTTTCAGTGGATTTCTGGGTATTACAAGAGTTCTGTTAAAGCACTTCGCTGTAATTCTGCTGATTCTTCAAACAGGTTGTGCTGCAGCTCTGAACCTCAATTTCAAGATAAGAAGTTAATAAGTGATTTTTATTAGAAACAAAAAATGACTGCATTAATGCGGGCCAAGCATAAAAAGCAGAAGCAGCTTCGAACTGTGACCCAAGCAGAGCAGGTCAAAGGTTATGCTTAAATGGAAAGGTGTGATGATTTATTTTTTCTACAGTATATTTAAAACAAGACTTTATTCATCTAGAGTTTTGGCTGCTCATTATGCTGTTTCTGTCATTTTTGCTTCCGCTAGCAAAACATTCATGTTAAATGCAATTGCATTATTCACCCAAAATAACTGAGGGATTCAAAACATAAAACACTGTTCCACCTACACTTTAATCTGTAGGCCCAAGTGTGGACTAAACTCCTCCGGCATTGTGAAGGACGGAGGCTTGAGAGCTCTGTTGACTGATAACAGACAGAAGACGGTTTACAAAACACAGACAAAGTCTTCACAATTTATAGCACTTGATTCTGACATATAGAATAAATCTATTTGAATCTACATTTCAGATGCCACAGTTGACACAGAGATGAAATTAACTGGTTGACAGCAGTCATAAACCTGCTGGAGTCTTTAAAATACCCTCTGACATCAGCATGAAGTTCGGTTTGCGTCCAAACTGGTTTGCGGTGGTTTAGTCCTGGTCTTGCTTGTGAACCAGAACAGGCATACTAGTGCTGGTAAATCCTCTTGGCTGGTTAACCCGGTTAAGGAAACACCAGCATTCAGAAAATGCTGGTTATCAGCCATGCTGGTCTGGTTAACAGGGAACATAGATATCTTCATCTAGACAACAGATGAAATCAGACGCTCATACATACATTTAATCAGTTGCTCCTGAGTGCTGACTTGATCGTCTATAAAACTAATGGTTTTATCCTACAGCAAGGAGAAAACAAATGTTTGAGCTACAAAGCAGTCATAAATCATTGGACTGATATTTATCAGAGTGAGCTGTTTATTCAGTTCCAGCTCATGGCCGCTCATTCCTCCTCCAACCACCCCGAAGGCCACCACAGAGAAAATGAAAGTTATCATTTTATCTTCTTTATTTCTTAGAAACCAAGCTGCTTTTGTTTCCTGTCCTTCTGTCCAGACATGAACATACTGCTTAGATTACTCAGATCAGATCTCAGGTAAGTGGACATGGCTTGGTTTTTATTATTTTTTTGCATAAAAGCTTATATATACATATATATATATACAATATATATATTAATCTAATCCTAAATATGGAAATAAATATATATATATGATAAAATATTTATATATAATAGTAAAAATATTAAGATTTAATATATTAATATAAATATGTTGGGCACCATCAAAAACATTGAAACGAGTCCTTCTCATTGATGTGACCAAAATGACTTACCTGTATAGGTGAAGGTTAAATAAATGTAAGGTTAAAATAAAAGGTTAAGGATGACAGGTGTTAAACCCCTCCCAAAATTGTTCAGATCTCCTCCCCAAAACACAGGTGAGTTGGCAGAATATAAATTTTGTGAGCTTGTATTGGTCACACAGGCACTTGTGTCTCTCGAGAAGCCGACTGGACTTCTGAAATCCAAAACAGCAGATTTTAAGGTTGAAATAAACTGGGAAGATGGGGCTCGGCGTGAGTGGACTATTGAACATATTTTGTAAAACAACTGGCATATGTTGTGTTTTGGATGCTGGGGAGCTAGTTGGGCCCAAATCGGATGCTTAATTAGTTTTACCAGACTATGCTGGTTGGTCAGCGACACAGACTAGCACCAAACCAGCATTAGCCAGCATGGAGACTTATGCGGGTGTATGCTGGTCCTTTCCGCAGCAATCCCGGTCACTTTGCTGGATTGTTGTATTCTGCTGATGTTTCATTTGTTTTGTAGATGTTATCTTTGCACATTTATCAGCTATGGTGTTACTTTTATATCATGCATATTCATTTTATGTTTTATAGACGGGGAATGATGATTACACATTGACGGCAACTTCTGAGAATGAAATAAAAAAACCCAAAAAGGGTAAAAAAAAGAAGAAGGATGTGAACGAACTGAAGAAAGAAGTGGAGCTGGTGAGAAATCCATATATATATATATATATATATATTATCACAGGAACATATCTGATATGATTTGATACTATAACCAAGAAAAGTGGATCGCTCAGTTATTTTCTGCTCATGCTGTACAAAAAACATGATTTTCTGTCAAACTGAGATTGAAGTTTTTTTTTTTTTTTTGCTGTTTTCTAGGATGATCACAAGCTGACACTGGATGAACTTTCTCGCAAATACGGAACTGATTTTAATAAGGTGGGAAGAGGATAAGTGAGAATTTATATCTTTAGTACTTACAGTGTTTTGCCTAATTTTATGTGAAATAGAAGGCAACAAAAACTAGCTAATGTGTAAACTGTAAGTTGACTTGTTTTGATAAAACTGAAATGTTTTATGGTAAACATAAGATGCCCAACCTGTTTAGTCAAGACACTTTACTGTCTTTAATTTGCATAAGAGTTTGTGTAGGTGTTTACAAATTTAGTTAAAGTAGCTTATATTTTTAAGATTGTTTCTCCACATTGCTCACATATTCATACTTTATGGCAGGGCTTGTCTTCATTCCGTGCAAAAGAGATCTTAGAGCGTGATGGACCCAATGCCCTGACCCCACCTCCTACGACTCCAGAGTGGGTCAAGTTCTGCACACAGCTCTTTGGTGGTTTCCAGACACTGCTGTGGTTTGGTGCATTTCTTTGTTTCACTGCATACGGCATCCAGGCTGCCTCAGAAGAGGAACCAGCGAATGACAATGTATGAGAGAAAAAATGTTTTGTCTTCGTTTTTCTACACTGTCATTGCATTATCTAAAAACCTATTTGTGGTTTTGCAGCTATACCTGGGACTCGTGCTTGCTTTTGTTGTCATAGTCAATGGATGGTTCTCGTACTATCAAGAATCCAAGAGCTCTAAGATCATGGAATCTTTTAGGAACCTTGTTCCCCAGGTACAGTAGTCATATAAGTTCGGTTGTAGCTTCCCCGTGGCATATAAATACTCATTGTTTGTGCTCTGGTTATGCAGCAAGCGTTAGTTGTGCGTGATGGAGAGAAAAAGGTCATCAATGCGGAGGAGGTAGTCGCTGGTGATCTTGTGGAGTTCAAAGGTGGAGACAGAATCCCAGCTGATGTCCGTATCATCTCTGCGCATGGATGCAAGGTAAGACCTAAAGCATTTCTGAATGTAATTGTGATGTGTCCCATCAGTGCCTGTTTATGAAACTTTTCTTTTTCCTTTCTAGGTGGACAACTCTTCCCTCACTGGTGAATCTGAGCCTCAGAGTCGTACTCCTGACTTCTCCCATGAAAACCCCTTGGAAACCAGAAACATTGCATTCTTCTCCACCAACTGTGTTGAAGGTACCAAAAAGTGTCTGTGTTATGTTGGATATATTACAATGTGTGCTGTGAACAGACTGAACAACTACATTTCTTGAATATAATAAAACCCTAGGTACGGGAAGAGGGATTGTCATCAGCACTGGTGACCATACTGTAATGGGTCGTATTGCATCTCTTGCCTCCAGTCTGGATGGTGGAAAAACACCAATTGCTAGAGAGATTGAGCACTTCATCCACATCATCTCTGGTGTAGCTGTCTTCCTGGGTCTTGCCTTCCTAATCCTATCCTTGACTCTTGGATATGGGTGGCTGGAAGCTGTTGTTTTCCTGATTGGTATCATTGTTGCTAATGTACCTGAAGGTCTCCCGGCCACTGTAACTGTGAGTTAAGTACCCTACTTCAGCCAAAGTACACTTCAACTGAGCCAAGAATTGTTACTTAACTTGTAACTTGATGCAGGTGTGTCTAACATTGACGGCCAAGCGTATGGCGAAGAAGAACTGCCTGGTGAAGAATCTGGAAGCTGTGGAGACTCTTGGCTCGACAACAACCATCTGCTCGGACAAAACTGGAACTCTGACCCAGAACCGAATGACCGTCGCACACATGTGGTTTGACAACCAGATTCATGAAGCAGACACCACAGAGAACCAGAGTGGAACCTCCTTTGATAAGAGCTCTGCTACTTGGTCAGCTCTTGCACGTGTTGCTGGACTTTGCAATCGTGCCGTTTTTCGTGCTGAACAAAGCCATCTCCCAATCCTTAGCGTGAGTGTGGCTTTAGTTGTCTTAGTATTTAAACGAGCTACATTAGGACTTGCAATTTCCAGTAGCCAATTTAGCTATGTTATTATAAGTAAAAAATCAATAAAATCTGTTCTGCAGCGAGACACAGCTGGTGATGCCTCAGAGTCTGCCCTGCTGAAGTGTATTGAGTTATGCTGCGGTTCAGTCATTGAAATGAGAGAGAAGTACACAAAGATTTGTGAAATCCCTTTTAACTCCACCAACAAGTATCAGGTATTTTTGTTGAGATGTTCTTTGGAGATTGGTTTTAAGATTAACTGGTCATCCTAACAGTACCTAATATGCCTTTTCTAGCTCTCAATCCACAAGAATCCTAATTCCTCAGAGTCTAAGCACTTGTTGGTGATGAAGGGAGCCCCAGAGAGAATCCTGGATCGTTGCTCCATGATTTTGATTCAAGGCAAAGAGCAGCCTTTGGACGATGAAATGAAAGATGCTTTTCAAAATGCTTACGTAGAACTCGGAGGTCTTGGAGAAAGAGTGCTAGGTAAAGTCACCAAATGAAGTTCACTATAGTGGAGCTTTTCAGTTAAAACTATAACTATGTACAATAATGACTGTGTTCTCTCTCAAAGGTTTCTGCCACTTTTCCCTCCCTGATGACCAGTTTTCTGAGGGTTTTGCATTTGATACTGAGGAAGTGAACTTCCCCACTGAGAACCTGTGTTTTGTTGGCCTCATGTCCATGATCGATCCTCCTCGCGCAGCTGTACCAGATGCTGTGGGCAAGTGCAGGAGCGCAGGAATCAAGGTGTTGTTTCACCTTGATTCAAGACTGATGGCTTGATTATATTATACCTTAATTTAATTAAATGAATCGTATGATCAAGCATCTATGTCTTCTATCACAGGTTACTTGTGACCATCCAATTACAGCTAAGACTATTTGTATTGGGTCTTGAATCAAGAAGCTGTTCTTGGTTCAAGATCCATTGTTTGAATATGTCGCACCTTTGCTGTAGCATATTCAATTTTGTTCATACTTGTTGCACGTACAATCAGTTAATCAAATTATAATTCAGAATCTTCAATTATAGGTCATCATGGTTACTGGAGACCATCCAATTACAGCTAAGGCTATTGCAAAGGGTGTTGGCATCATCTCTGAAGGCAATGAGACTGTGGAAGACATTGCTGCTCGTTTAAACATTCCTGTTGGAGAGGTCAATCCAAGGTATCCTTCTTAAACAAAACATGTATTTACCAAGTGTTGAATTTCCTCTAGATCTTTGCTAATACCAAGTGCATCTCTAGGGATGCCAAGGCCTGTGTGGTCCATGGTGGAGAACTGAAGAGTATGAGTGAAGAAGAGCTGGATGAGATCCTCAAACACCATACAGAAATTGTGTTTGCCCGAACTTCTCCACAACAAAAGCTGATCATTGTGGAAGGTTGTCAGCGACAGGTACTGTCAGGGAGTTGTTTGTCCAGTCCTAGTTGATACAAGAACATTTTACCCAGAAAGACCCATTTTAATGCATTTTGTTTCTCTCATCAGGGTGCCATCGTAGCTGTAACCGGTGATGGTGTCAATGATTCTCCTGCTCTGAAGAAGG
>JAUCNO010002705.1:0-10999 GCA_032353835.1 Enteromius viviparus
ATATTAAATTGAGTTTTAATTGTTTTAGTAAATGGACTAAATGAACATTTTATTTCAGTTAATATTTATTGTATTAATTAAGATATATTTTAGTACATCAACATGAAGTAAATGAAAATGGGAAACTGATTTGAAAAACTGTATTTCAGGTCATATTTATTGTGTTTGTAGTAATGGCTGAAGTGAGTGTTGTTTAGGGCTGTAACGAGGGACTCCTGCATGCGTGTGACGTGAGCATGTGCTGCATGTGTTTGATCACTTCTGTAGGAGGAACCGCAGGAGATCATAAAGCCGGTGCCCATCAGCCAAACGCCCGGGGCCTCCACCGGCCCCGCCAGCATTGCTTATAATAAGACGGCTCGGCCCTTCGGCGGAGTGACCAACATGGTCCGATCGGTCAGTCCCAAAGCCTCCATCCCCTCGGCTTCCTCCGCCTTCACCCCAGCCGCTTCATCCCAGCAGTCTGGCCCCGCCCCCAAGCCCCTCTCCAGCCACTCCCCCTTCACTAGCTCCTCCTCCACACCCTCCTCTGGCTCCTCTTCCCCAGCGAGAGTGACAGCTCCGCCCCAGGCCCCGGCCCCGGCACCGCCCTTGGCCCCCCCGGCCCCTCAGTCATCCGTCTATAACACGCCCCTCAAACTCTACTCCAATGAGAACGCATGTGAGGTGGCCTTGGGCCAGAGGCGTGGCCTGGTGGAGCAGCACAACGGGTAGGTGGGGCTTTCACTGGCCAATCAGAATCTACTTCCTGTTCTTCCTACTTCTGTTTCCTGTTTCTTCCTCGCTGCTTTGCGGAATCGCTTGATCTGTTGTTCAGAGGGATTTATCCATTCTCAATTAATACAGAAAATCATCTCTACTAATGAGAGCGACCAAGCTGAATTATTTTAGTTTTTAATTTAGATGTTTACATTTGTTTTGCTATTGTCTGTTTTCATTTTAATTTTGTTTAAAGTTTAAGCGATTTTGGTGGGTATTTCAGTTTTTGTATTAGCTATTTTAGTTCTATTTTAGTGCCAAATTAAACAAATGTAAAATCAGTAAAAACATTTAATTTGTCCATTTGTTTTATTTAAAAGTTTTTTTCATGGTTTTAGTTTGAGTCTACTAATATAACCATGGGATGTATTATTATTATTATTATATTTTATAATAATAATATATATTTTAATTAATTAATCATTCAATTATTAATTCTAATTCAATATGATGCATTTATCTTTGAAGTAGTACTAGTAGTAATGCTCAATTTAAATAAATAAAAATAGAAAATGTATGTCAGTATGATTTCTTTGCACAAAATAATAATAGTGTTATTCAAAAGTTATTATTGTAAATTTATTTGCCTTCATTAAACACATTGCTACTTTATTTGAGCAATAAATTAATTGGACAAATAAATGAATTTCCAATTAATTGGAAAATTAAAGGTCTCCTGAACCATTCTTTTGCCTATTGGTCAGACAGACAGGACGTCCCGCCCCAAACTCCCATTGTTGGTTAGATCAGTGTAACTGCATCGGCTGAGAGGAGCTTTTAGAACTTTCTAATGTCACATTGTTACAGTTGGCATACTTTAATACAGTATGTTTGAGACATTCGATACTAGATATTAGATACTGTATATTATCTCTGATATACTGTAACTGGTCGAAAGCCATGGGCATGGAATTTATGCGCGTAATTCAGCTGGATGTAAAGCTTGTTTAAAGCACTTGAAATGTCCTGTGTGTGTTTTGTTTGAGTTGTGAGGAGTGTTTGATGTGGGACTGCTGTCTCGTCTGCTGCTGGTGTTTAATTGCTGTTTGTTTGAGTTTGCTCACATAAACAGTGCTTTATGGATAATTACATCACACCCCTTCAGTCTGAATTATTTTCTGCCGTGACCGAGAGCATGGCACAATTGCTATTCGTAGTTGAAGTTGAAAATAAAGCAGAATATTGTCTCCGAGAGGGAATTAGTTTCCACACGCAGCTCTCTGAGACGAAGTCATGCTTTTCCCAAACATCTGTGAGAGCCAGTGACCAGCATTCAGCTCAGCATCATCTCAGCTTTTAGTCTTTTTATCAGCTGACTGACATTTTTAAGTATTATTTTTTATTTATTTTATACTTCAAACATTTTAAATAGTTTATTATTATTATTCCTATTGTTGTTATTATTGACTCCCCCTCCCCCCCGCGTCGCATTTTCTTTTCTTTGTTTCTTTCTTAAATAAATAATATATATTTTTAAGTATTGCATTATTACCTTTTAGCAAAATTTATTTGAGATATTTTAAATATTATTGTTATTATTATTAATTCCGTTATCCATTGATTTAGTAATTTTTAATATTTAGGTTTAAATTTGGATTTGCTGTTAATTTCTTACATTTATTATTAACTTTAATTATTTTTATATTATACATTTTTATTTATTAATACAATAATTACAATAATAATTATTATTATTAATATTTATTTTTTTATTCATACTTAAATTTGAATCAATTGTATTATTACATTAATATTATATTTTGTTATATTATTTTAGATTTTTTTTTTAAATATATTTTTTATATTAATTTTCTTAAATGGTATTGCTTTTATTTTCCCTTAGATGTTAATATTAAATTTTTATTATTAAATTTAGCATTGTCTTTTGTTTTTAGTTTAAATATTTAAATAATCACTTTATTATTGTCATTTTATTATTATTATTATTATTATTATTATTATTATTATAATAAAAATTTTAATTTCTTTTTTTTTTCTTTGCTTATTTTTGGGGATGTTTTGTTTTTTTTTGTTTTTTTTGAAAAAAGCGTATGAAAAACTATGTGGAGTTATTATTTACTCACTGGTTATAGCTTTATTGTGGAAGTCAAGAGCAGATCAGAGAGAGCTCTCATGTGGTTTCACTGATCCCAGTAAACACGTAAAGCGTGTCTCATGTCGACACTCGGATAAACAAACATTCTGACCACAGGAGCTCATTCAGATCAAGCTGAACGTCTATGAGAGTTTTCAAAGGCTTTGAGGTCTGATGTAAATCCTGGAGAATTTGTAACGGGTCAAAACATTCCTGTCAAATGTTGCTGGTGTCGTCTCTGTGTTCTTGCTTGTTTTGGACGTGTCCTTCGTAATCTATTATTATGAGCTTCCCGCTCCAGTAATGGTGAAGTCAACAGGAAAAGAGGAAGAATAGGTCGAGCTGATGGACTATCCAGAGATCCTCTAAATCAAACCCTTTTATTGTGTTTCAGAACCCCTCTGACTTTGTCTCTTCTGTGAAACTCAAAAGGAGATGTTTAGTTAAATGATCACGCTGCTCTTTTTAGAAAGTGTATGTAGTTGCTGTTTGTGTAGAAACCGTTTTCACTCAGAATTGTAATTAAAATAAAATAATACATTTTTAGTTTTACCTTTTTTATTTTTTAATTACCTATTGATATTTTTTTTAATAGATTTTTTCTCAAATTATTTTTTAGTTTTACTTTTTTCTAATTTAATTACTTATTAGCTGGTGTTTTATTTTGAATTCATTTATTTAGTTTATTTAATTTGATTTAATAAATTATTTGCAGGTGTTTTTGTCATTTTTTTTAAATATATATTCTATATTTCTTATATTTTTTGAATACTTATTAGTAGGTGTTTTATTGTGTTTTACTGAAGAGAGTCCTATGAAGTCATATGGGTTTGGAACAACATAAAACAAAGTAAATGTTAACAGATTTTGGGGTGAAGTCCGCTGTAGTCTGAGAGTCACAGAACATGATGTTCCTGTCTGATTGGAAACATCAGAGAGTGGTTAAGCTTGAGCTTCTGTCTGAACACATGCGTCTGAAGCGTGGATATATGATTTCTGCTCATTCCACAAATCACGAGTGAAGGTCTGCCATGGTGACGTGTTTCTGTGAGCTGCTTCAGACTCGTTTGCTGAAGGTTGTTATTGTTATTGGGGGGGGGGGGGAGTTAAATTTTACAGTTTTATTTGTTTATTGATTGGTTGCATTAGTAATTATAAATTATTAGTGTTTTATTTGGATTTACTTTATTTTCTAATTATTTGTATGGTTTAATTAGGCTACTTTTTTATTTGAACAATTATTTATTTCAGTTTTACATTTATGATTTAGTTACTTAAATAGTTTTTTTTTTCAGTTTGCTTTTCTTTTAAATTTGTAAATTTATTTTTGTGACATTTACTTCAGAAGTGTTTTTATTTTTATTTTTTTATTAGTAATTATTAGTTATTAGTTATTAGTGTCTCTTTTGATTTTTTTTTTTTTTACTTAAAAAATGTTTATTATGGTTTAATTTGAAGTGTTTTATTGTTACAATTATTTACTTTCATAATGTAATCTCATTTCCTTTATTTAAAAACAATTTTTTTTAGCATTGTTTGTGATTTAGGTGTTTTTTTGTTTTGTTTTTATGTGAATTTTATTAATTATTTACTTATTATTACTATTATAATACATTTTTATAATTAAATTAATAGTAAATGTTTTATTTTCAGTTGTTTTTATTTTAGATCATTATTTCTTTCATTTGTATGATTTATTATTATTTTTATTTAGCTTAGCATTGTTTATGATTAATTCACTTGATAGTGTTTATCCTTTATGTAGTTTTATAATTATTTTAAAATTATTATTTTAAAATTATTTTAATTTTAATTTTAATTAAATTAAATTAATATGTGGGGTTTTTTTCTATAAATTTAAATACATTTTTATTTTGAATTTGTTTTATTTAAAATGTTATATTTAAATTTTGAGTGAGTGAATAATGGTCTGTGTTTGTTGTGTAGTGTGCGAATGTAGACGTGACGTCTGTGTTTCCGGCGTCTGGTTGCTGCTTCTCATTTACTATGTATAGCCGTCAGCTTCGGCGGGAATGTTTGTAAAATCCTTTGTGAGAGTTTCCAGCTGCGTTTACTAACTCGACCAATTAGTTTCCTAGGAGAAGCAGTCAGAGTGAGTTTGGACTTGTGTTCTCACTCAAACGAACATTATTAACTTGCGGAGGGGAAGGGTCCTGTGTGCGTTTAGAGACGCATCTGAAAACACTGGCAGTATGTTTCACACACACACATGAAAACTGGACACATTGAGGATTAGTGTGTGTGTGTTTGTACTGATGAAGTCATAGCGTGTGTGTGTGTAGCCTCAAACTTACACAAGCACATGAACGCAAGCGCTGAAAAAAGAAAACACCAGTATGTAATAATTACTTAATACTTGTTTTAGATTTTAGTAATAAAACATTTATTTATTTAGTTTATTGTTTATAAAAGCGATATGTAAAGTGACTTAATATACATAATTTTTTACATTTATTTTAATTATTTGGCAGATACCTTTTTTTTTATTAATAGTGGCTTGAAAATAATGTCATTTTTTATTAATTTATCACATTTCTTTTATTCAGAAGTGACTTAAAAATATATTTCCTTTTTATTTCATTTTCATTTATTTAGTAGAAGCTTTTATTCAGTGCTAAAAATGGACAATATTTATTTTTGTGTCATTAAACAAATGTGACTTTAAAATTTCATGAAATTTTTAGAATATTTTTATTTATTGATCTAAGTGACTTAAAATTTTTTATTTATTTTTTTCGGATTTTAGTCATTTAGTAACTTTTAGAGAGACTTAAAAATAGATACAATTAAAATTTGTATTATATTTAATTTATTATATGCTTTTATTTAAAGTATCTGAAGAATAGGTAGTTCTTACATTTGTGTTGTATTGCATTTATTTAGTTTCTTTATATAAAGTGATTTTAAAAATTAAAATTGTATTTTATTTCTTTAGCAGATGCATTTAAAGTGACTTGCAAATAGAAATAATATTTTTATTTTATTTTTTTTTTTAGCAGATGCTTTTAGATCAAAAATAGATCAAATGAAATGTTTTATTATGTTCACTGAGATTGTTAGATTGTTTTTAAAGTGACTTTAAAATAGGTGTAATATTATGTACAAATAACTAGCACAATAAAACAGTTCTAGATATATTTATATTTATATTTTTATATTATATTATACTTGCCTTTTACAGTTTTTCAACAGTTTTGTGAGGGCGGGTCGTTTTATCAGACACACTGATCTTAGTTTGCTGTGTTTGCATGTTCATCGGTGTGTTTCTGTCAGAAGTGCATGAGTGTGTGTGTTTCTGCATGAGGTCTGATGGTGATCAGAAGAGCTTCAGATGTCTCTCTCTCTCTCTCTCTCTCTGTGTCCTTGCAGGAGGAGCCCATGACAAAGTTAGTGTACTAGATGTGCTGTAGTGTTGCCGTCATCACTAACCCAGCAAACACACTCACTATCTTCTCTCTTTCCATTGTGTCAGAGGCATGTGCTGCCGTCTGTCAGCGTGTCCGTGTTTATTCCCAGCACTCAGCGTATAAATAGCAATGACATTAACCTTTGTTCTTATTGTTAGCGAACACACTGATCAGAAAGACATGAGCAGGTAAACTAGTCAAACTCATGAGAGAGTGGAGCCATCTAGTGGTGATGGGTGATATTGATCAAACTAAAACAGATGCGCTCAGCATTTTGTGCTTATTACAGTTAAACTGGATTAAAATGTTACAAAGGATGATCATTTTGGATGAAAATTAATAATAGTTTTCAAAAGATTTTGCAATTCTATCTGGCGCAACTTTTTAGGACTGCTATAGTAAACTTTACCGTGTTCTTTACTTAAAATTAATTAAATATTAACTGAAATAAAACTAAACTAAAAAAGCATAAACTTGTATTTCAGTTCAGCTAGTTAACCTTTCTCTTTCGTTTAGTTTAATTTGAGTAAAAAAAATAATAATAATAAGTGAAAAAGAAAAACTTTATATAGTTGGCTGGATCTGCTCAAATAAATAAAAAAAAATGAATAAAAAAACAATATTCCTTTAAAAATAATAAAAATAAACAACTAAGTACTAAAGATAAATGGAATTAAAAATGAGAAATTAAAAATAAAATCATAATAAGAGCTATATTATCTCAATGCTGAAATGTAAGATTGATTTCTAAAAGACATTTTATTTTAATTTTTAATGTGAATTTTTAAATCAGTTCAAAAGGAAATTTATTGAAGTTAATATTTCAGAGATATTTGTTATTACATTTGCATGAATTTCGCTTCACCTTTTTATTTGCACTAATAATAATAACAATATTGTATTTTCAATAATAATAATAATAATAATATTAATAATACTAAAAACAATCATAATAATAATATCTCTAATAAACACATTATAAATAATAAATATAAAATATAGTAATATTATCTTGATTTATTTTATTTCCGTAGTGGACCTCAGAGTATTCTAAAGTAAGTAGAAACAATATGAAACGGTAGAATCTGAAATAATAAGAACGAGTGTAATCTTAATATCAAATATGGTGCCTTTTTTGCTCATTGTCTTGATTTCTGTCTTTTCTCATCTCCTCTCTCTTCTTCTGTAGAAAGACTCCTCCCAGGTAAACGGATGATGGAGTGTGTGTGTGTGTGTGTGTTTATTACTCTGTGAGGTCTACAGGACATTTATCCTTAAATCAGAGAAAATATTCTTATATACGATCATGTTAAAACATGTTTAAGAACATTTTGGAATTATTACATCTAATCATTTAGCAGATGTTTTTTATAAGCAGCGACAAAGTAGGATAATAGACAATTTTTCAAAAATCATGTTTTTTTTATTATATAGTTTTTATTGTTAAAAATGCCTTGTATGGGTCACAATTATAGATTTTTCTGTTATGCCAAAAATTGTTAAAGATCATGTTTTTATTAAGATATTTTGTAAATGTCCTACCGAAAAGCTATTAAAAATCTATTTCGGATCCGTAACATACATCCATGTGAACAACTTTAAAGAATATTGCACCCTCAGATTCCATATCTATTATTGTCTCATCATAACAAACCATACATCAGTGAATACTTATTCAGATGATGTATAAACCTCATAATTACATACAGGGGCGTAGCCAGTAATGGGCCGGGGCGGCACTGGCCCACCCACATTACTCCCTGGCCCACCCAGGCAAGTTTGATTAAAATACATTTTTAGTTTATTTTTATTATTCAAATGTATTAAAAATATATTTATTAATATAAACCTGATTTATTTATTCATTGCCGAATAAAATCAGGTTTATATGAGTAATAATGAGTAATTTATATGAGTAAAAACAGTAATATTTTTTCTAGGAAAAAATATAGGCCCGCTCACTTTTTCAATGGCCCGCCCATAATACAATTTCTGCCTACGCCACTGCTTGGTGGGAACACAACTGTCATATGTGACGATACAAAAACATATACTGTCAAATGTATCTTTTAAGTGCATGGCTGCTGTGCAAGAAAGCTAATTCTGTTGCCTCCATAATAGTGACAAACTGGTAAATAATGCAGAAACTACAGCTTTTTGGGTGACTTGGTGTCTCTAAAGTTGGCTAGCCTAGCAGAGTCAGGTTAGTCCTTTCTTTGAAACAGTTTTAACTCCCTCTAGTGGTACCAAAATTGTACTAAAAATGTACGAATTTGCTAATAAATAAAAAAATTCCTAAACGATGTCATTTATTTTTTACATGAAACTATACTAAATTCTCTATTATTTAACAATTAAAATAGCCCTTTCTTCGCCCGGGCAGTTAAATCCTCTCAAAATGACATGCTGTCAGCAACATTATTACTCTGGTTATTACGGAATAAACCCGAGTCTCGTTTAAAAAAACACAAGGACTATCAACAAATTGTTTTGTTCATTTTGTGAACCGGTTCGGTTATTTAAGATCCGGTTCAAATGAACCGTTCACAAATCGTTCCCTAACTTCCGGTCAGCTGATAGTGTGTCATCGGTGTTTGCAAACAAAACCAACGTTACCGCGGATTCATGCCTGCCCCGTCCACTGACACCACACACTACCGCGGTCATGGGAGAAAATGATGAAAGCGAAATAATTGAGCACCACGATGACGAAGAGATGGAGAAGATGCGGACGCCAAGGAATCCTTCGCAGTCCTTTCTGGAGAGCGTCGCGTCGTCGAAGGACGGATACAGCAGCACGCAGTCATCGCACCGCCTTCTTGCCTATAGCGATGCGCTCATCTCCATCATCGCCACTGTAATGGTGAGGAAACTCACAGACAGCCTTTAGACAACTGGCAATAGACATAATAGCGCCTTAAACGCAGGCCGTACTGTTCTGCTGTATTTTCTATCAATCATCTGTTATCTGAATCACTCACAGTCTGGGTTTATGAAATATATACTGTAATGATACTGTATGTATGTTTAAAGCATAACTCTCTTGTGTTCACAGATATTGCCTGTTGCGCATACAAAATTTCAGGATAATGAGGTGAATAGTTATATTATGCCACCTTTCCACATGAATAGTTCACCCAAAAATGAAAATTTAGTGGTTATATGCACCCTCATTATACCCTTAATACCTCCAAAGAAGGCAGACAATGTATTTTCTGTTGTCTGTTTGTGACCCATGAGAAAGTAACTCACATTAGTGGTTTAGTTCATCCACTACTGCTTTATGTAAATTAAGTTTGAAATGAGTAGTGTTGTCATTATAGCAAATGTTTCCAAAATACCTTGAGGGTTTTAAATGATCAGGTTATTGTTTGAGCTCCACTGGTTTACGTAAAAATAAAAAATGATCTTAGTTTAATTGCATTAGGCAATTTTTAAAGCGAATAGTTCCTTTAAGACACACAAATATGTGGTATTTTATCTCCTAACTTATCTTTCTATGTTTAGGAACTGAAACAGAGTATTCAAACTTTGCTCACCACCAAGGTTGCTGTCTATTTGATGACGTTTTTGATTGTCACTGTTGCTTGGGCTGCACATATCCGGTAAGAGCCCTCAAGCACTACACTATATCCAATATTAACTCCGTAGAACTGCTGTTTCCATTCATTTGCATGAAGATTTCACTAAGCGTTTGGCTTTAGGTTGTTTCAAGTGATCGGGCGCATTGACGACACTCTTGCACTGCTTAACCTGGTGAGAGCACCAACAAAAGTATTCTTAATCGAAAGTAGCTGTATATTCATTTTTAAAATGTGCACTGACTTTGAATCATTTCTGTTTTATTTCAGGCATGTATGATGCTCATAACCTTTCTGCCATACACAGTGAGTCAATCTACTGATGTTTTGAAAGATCGGTTCATCACTATTTGACTATGTTCTTCCCCTTTAAGGGAAATAAAAAGTATTTACCTTGTAAGAAAAACTGATGAGGACATTAAAGGTCTTTTATTGCAGCAAAGCAGTGACAAAGTACATGTAGTACCTTGGGTTCAGCGGAGTCGAAATGATCCCTTGAACATCCTAAATTCAAACCTTTTAAACACAGGGCCGGTTTCCCAGATAGGAATTAGATTAATCCAGGACTAGATCTTTACTAATTTAGACATTTTTAGAAACATGTCTTACAAAAATGCATGATCTTTGAGCATTTTAAGACCTTACAATTGCAATAATGTGTTTTAAGATATTTCAGTGCAAGTTTTTCTAGTTTAGACAACTCTTAGGCCCGGTTTCACAGAAAGGGTTTAGCCTAAACCAGGATTAAGCCATAGTTCAATTAGGACATTTAAGTCATTTTTATAAACATACCTTAGAAAAAACATTACTTGTGTAAATCTTAAGGCTAAACAATGGCTCCTATACATTTTTAGATCAGCCAGTGCCAGTTTTGTTCAGTTGAAACAATTTAGACTTACAGTCAAGTCTAGGACTAGGCTTAAGCCTTGTCCGTGAAACCAGAGGTTAACGTTTATTTTAATCTAGGACTAGTCTTAAACTCTGTTCGGGAAACTGCCCCTAAGAGTTTACTACCCTTAATGTAAATGGAGTTGCTCCTGTTGTAACAGCTGTGGTCTGTATTAGGGATGCTCATTTCGGTTATTTCTCATAACCGACAACCGACGCTCGTTAACCGATTATTAACCGGTTAACTG
>JAUCNO010002706.1:0-10997 GCA_032353835.1 Enteromius viviparus
AGGCTGTGACATACCGTACCCCTGTATCTACAGAACAAACACTGGGAGTGGTGTTGGTGTCAACTAAGACAACTTACCCTGAACAGTTGTTTTGGCATTTTGAAAGAAAAGGCGTAGATATATTTCTAGAAGATGAAAAGGGCAACAGCCCTTTTTATGAGATGTTAAATGATAAAATACTAAAAGTCTCAGCCGAAAAAGAGGATAAAAACCACATGAGGATGTTGTTCACATTAGACAACAATGGAAAAGTGAAGCGTGAAAATTTAATAAAAACAACAGATAACAATGACCTTCAGAGGGACATGGATTCAATTATAAATGAAGAAAATGAGTATAAAGATTTAGATAATAGGTTTGCCGATGAATTAGAAAAGTATTGCCCTGGGAAAAGAAAGAAAAGAAGCCCTTCAGTGTGCAGCTGGACAGTGGGTGATGTTGAAGAAGAGTATGTGATTAAGGAGAACTCTTTAAGTTTTAATGATAAGGAAGTTCAGCTTGAGTTGATCAACAGAAAGAGTCCAGAAGACACTCACATGATCTCTTTTCCTCTTGATGAGACAATTTACATGAAGCAGGTTAAAGAGACAGCAAAAGAGATGGCATCCTTGGCAAAAACTGGCATGACTCAAGCCCTGGAGGACATCAACAAAGTCATGGAAATGTATGGGATTGTAGCTGGATTCATTGAGGTAGGAATGTTTTTTGCAGAAAATGACACTACCAGGGGGGCCTTCACTCTAAGCCAGTCCCTTCATGGACTTGGAGATATGACAGGGTTGAATCAACAAATCTCAAGAATGTCCCGGACCATATTCCAGAAGGCCGTCCATAAAGCAGCAGGGAAAATGGGCATGGAAAAGGTGCTGGAAAAAGCCAGCAGTTCATTGGAGAGATTTGGTGAGAGTACTGCTGGACAATTTCTGAAAGACATTCCCATTGTTGGCTTGGGTTTTCAAGGCTATTTTATTGCAGAAGATGCCATTGCTATCCGTGACAGCAACAGATCCGACCCAAATCAGAATAAGTACTTTGGACTGAAGGTCACAAATCTTGTTTTAGATGTGCCAACAACTGTGCTCACAATTGCTGAGGTGGCTTTCCCTCCTGCAGCCATAATCCTGGAGCCCATTGTCATTGGTCTGACGATTGTCAGAATGTCCCTTGGCGACTTTTATTGTGATGTAGTCAGTGAGTTGGATAAGCTCCCACGAGGCGTCAGTGATTTTGATAAGATGATCGCTGTCATAGTTGGAATAGGGAAAGGTGCTGTGGATTTTGTGACTGGAGGGCTGATAAGAGAAATGGAAGCACTTAACAAAGAGGAGCAGCAAAATAAAGAACTCTTGCGCAACCTCTCAACTCCTTAATCCTACTTCAAAATAACAGCTGATGATGGTGGCACAAGCACTCTAGACCTGATGGATGGGATTCTCTCCCAGTATGGAGGTTTTGTAACAGTCCAGCTGTTAAACAATGGCAGTGTGAAGATCCAGGTGGGGGGAGTAGATGATGGACAGGGTGGGTTCAAGACAATTGAGAAGTCATTCTATAACCCTAGTGTTCAGAATATCATACTGGGGGTTGGTGAATCATCAAGATTCCTCTACAAGGAAAAGGCAGCCCATCTGTTGTGGGTCATCCCAGTGTATCAAAAAAAAGTTATCTGTGGAGAAATTAAACTACATTCCTCTTTGTTTGGAACATACTATGGCAATGACAAAGACAATCAGTTTTTCGCCATGCAAGTACCAGCGAAGCATAGTTCAGTCAGGTCTACAGATCCCTGTGCTCATGGGGAGATAGATTTAGAGTTTGTAATTAAGAATTATCATTACACCATCCATGGCCATGGTGGAGATGACAGCTTCTTCATGGGACCACAGAAATCTGTGCTATCAGGTGGAGATGGAAGAGACCTCTATGTTTTTCCCACAACTGGAACCCAAACAGAGATTGATAATTTTTCTGAGGATATGATTGAGGATCATATAATTATAAAGGCACCATTCAGTCACATTGACTGTGTTCGGGAAGACACAGAACTTCACCTTGTCTATGGACCTCAAAGGGGCAGAATCATCATAAAAGAATGGTTTGCGCACAGCCATGCCGATCATTACCAGCACATGACGTTTCAGTCAGCCGATGGAATCAGATTTAATGTGGAAGACAGAGGACCAAGAAAGGGCAAATTCCATTCTATGTGTGTTGCAGAAACTGTGGACAAAACAAAGTCAGAGGGTCCTGTTTACCTTACTTTAGAGGGAGAGTATGAAAGTGTGGTCACAGTGATTGCGAGTGACTTTGATGACAGAATTGTGGGTAATGAAAAGAACAATATCCTCAATGGAGGCCCTGGAGAAGACTGTCTGGAGGGAGGAGAAGGAGCAGATACATATGAGATCTTTAGCGGAGAAGGCTGTGACAGAATTAATAATTATGCTAATGACCAGAAGATGGACCTGGTGGTGTTTCATGCACCTTTTAGTCAGATCCAAGCAGAACTGCAGAATGAAAATCTTATAGTGTTTCATAAGCAGAATGCCAGTTCAACGTGTGTGCTATTGACAAGCTGGAACATGGGAAAAGCTTACCAGCATGTGGCTTTTATGTCATCTGATCATGTGACCTTTGCAATCTTTAGGAACCATAGCCAGTTGTCAGTGAGTGCACTCATGGTTGACCTCAGCAAAGATCCCAAGGGCAGCACTATCAACCTCTCTGAACCTCATCAACACCTACTCTATGTCATAACAGTCTTTGACTCGACCCATGATGATGTCATTACAGGAAATGTTCTAGGGAATTTTCTCAGCTGTAGTGGAGGCAAAGATCACCTACAGGGAGGTGATGGTAGTGATAAATATGTCATAAAATCTGCATGCAAAGGAGCAAATATTAATAATTTTGCGGAGGACCAAGCCACTGATGTGCTATTTCTTGAGTGTCAGTTTGAGCAAGTTAAAGCAATGTATAAATGGCCTAATCTGATTTTGAAGGTTGATAATCCACATACTGAAATATACCTACTTGACTGGCTCAAAGGTAAACAGTTCCAGCACCTACTACTGCAAACTATTGATGGCGTCATTTCAAAGTTACCCTCAAACATGTCTGAACCAGATATTTTAACTCCATTTGAGATAGACCTAAGTGATGAAAATTGTACCAATAATTGGAGAACATTTGATTTCAGTAAATATCCTTATGAAGTTGTTCAACGCTTCAAAGCAAAATCCAGCAAATGTTCATACACTGTGATCGGAAATGCTCAGGATAACTACATGGATCCAGGTATTGGCAATGCCAGGAGGTATCAGTATTTGAAAGGGGGCAATGGATCAGACACCTATGTGTTTGGTCATGGATATGGATATGTGAATGAAATTGATAATGAAGCCAAAGACATGAAAACAGACTACATATTTCTTGGAGTGCTCTACAAATATATCACTGTGCTATTGGAACAGGATCACATTCTTTTGTCCTCTGAGTCCAGGAATGATTCAGTTCAAGTCCGAATACTCAAGTACCAAAATGGTCCTGAACACCAACATCTTGTGATAAAATCATCTGATGGATATTTATTTGAGCCAAACCTGCAGTCATACCCATACAAGTCTGTACTTCACATTGACACTTCAACATCCACCAAGAGCTGTAACATTAGTTGTGCTGAGAAGGAGGAGTTCCTCACAGTTTACAAAATCTATGGAGCCAAAGACTACAGTAACTACATAACTGGGAGCAAGAGTAGCTCAGTCATCATAGGGGGCAGTAAGGATGACTATCTCCAGGGTAATGAGGGCAATGAGAGAATAGAGGGTCTTGCAGGAAATGACATCATAATAAGTAATAGTGGAGATGATGCTCTATTTGGTGGAAATGGGAATGATCACATCCATGGGGGCCCAGGAAATGACATGATTTATGGTGGCTGGGGAGCTGACCGGATAGATGGGGGGCCAGGAGTTGACACCATCTTTTTCAGTGGAGATGTGAAGACATCCACAGGGGTCATAGTGGACCTGAGTTTGGGTACGGGTGAGTGGGCAGATGCTGAGAATGATACCTATACTGATGTGGAAGCAGTGAGTGGAACCAACTTCAATGACATCATCATCGGCGATGATGAAGACAATGAGCTAGTAGGGAAGTTTGGTAATGATACCCTCATACCATGGCATGGCTCAGACTTCCTCTTTGGTGGACCTGGAAATGATATGTATATTTTAGATAACAGCAGTGGAGTTAAACGCATCAACAACTTTGCCTCAGACAAAGCCCTTGACCACATTTTCATTCAAGACATCAACCCTGAGGATGCCTGTTTCTTCCTGCAGGAGGGTACCCTTGTCATTTCATTCAGACGTAACAACTCTTTGCTCAGTCTTCTTCAACGAGATACTCTCACTATTCTTCTGGATAACTGGAGCAACAATGGATCCTTTTACCAGCATGTGGATTTTGTCTTTGCTAATAATGTGACAGAAAGGAGTTCATTCTTCATCTCAGCAATAGACATTGGCCAAACTCTGCAGGAGTTCCAGTCAACTAATCACACCCTTTCTTTAAGACTGGACAGAAACACAGGTGTTAGGGTTTATGTCCTGGGTGATAAGGTAAACCATACTATCCAAAATGTTTGGGAAGGCCAACTTAAATATTATCTGGAGGTCTCCGATCAGTTATTCTTCAGTGACAGCATCCAGTGGGAATACCAACCTATTATTAACTACTCTGGCCTTCTCTCAGGTGTCCTTTACCATTTTAAGTTATATGTGACTCTGTGCGAGTTACCTGTGCTTGTCCTCACAGAGGCCATGCAGAGAACACTACCAAACCCCCCAACAAATTTAACAGTGATTCATATTTCTCATGACAGTGTGGAGATTGAATGGGCTGCCCCATCTACTGTATCTGACCCAAACAGCAGCAAATACACATATGTAGTTGATCTGAACAGTTCCTTGTATACAGAACCTCAAATGATGTTTGTAAACTCTGTTACTAGTACAAGGATTACAGATTTAAAACCACAGGAGTGGTATGCATTGTCTGTCTCATCAATTATAGAGGGAGTGAAAAGTCTGTCTAGCAATATTGACATATACACTCCTAACCTGTGTCCTAACTTTGATGCACCTCAGGGCACTATAGTTACTGATGAGAAGATGACAGATTTTGGTCCAGCAGTGGTGATTGAGTGCCAAGAAGGTTTTCAGCTTGTCTCCAGCCCAGAGATCCTTTGCTCAGAAGAGAGTCAACCCCAACCATGTATCCCTAAGGCATGCAACCACCAGGGAAGCATCATCCACAATGGTTCAGTAATTACGGAAACTTGTCTGGAGTTTGTGTATGAAAGTACATGTCAGTATGGAGAAATTAAACCTCCTACACCATCTTGTTGTTCACCACTGCCATATTTTTTAAATGGGCAACTAACATATAGAAGAAATGGTTATCAAGAAGTTACAGTTATGTTCAGCTGTGATTCTGGATACCTACTTTCGGGACCCTCTCACCTTAGCTGTGTCCTGACAACAGGAGAGTGGAATGGAATGTGGCCTTATCTTCAGTTTCCTTTTTGTAATGCCAAACGCTGCCCTGACCCACCTCACGTTTCCCATGGCAGATTCACCTCACCACTGAAATCAGAGGACTTTAAGGAAGGGGATGTTTTAGGGCTGGAATGCGAGCACCAGTACCATCCTTCTGACAATAAGCAGATAACATGCAGAGACGGTCAGTGGGTACATGTCTCTTCATGTGTCTCTTCATGTGAACCAAATGCCCGTCTGACCCAAACCTATAACCAAGATTACAAACTCCATGGAAAACTCCAGCAATGGCTGTCAGGTGTATGGACTTATCAGGTTGACGTCTCAGATGCAAAGCATCTATCTAATTTTTGCTGTGCAAATCAAGAATTAGAATTTCATGAAGTAACAAACTCTTACCCCAGAAAGGTAGAATGCACTTCACTGAAGCTGGAGACCTATGGCAATGAATACATGGGAAAAGCTAAAGGAAACATTGATGGGAACAGCTGGAAGAATATATGTATAGAAAACCAAGATGCAGCCAGCGATTACTGTCATACATTGTTCCAAAATCAAGGTCAGTAACTGAGTCCTATATTCTTCTTCTTCCTGTTATTATTATTATTCAAGCCTATTGATTAAGAACTATTGCCTATTGGCTGAACTTGTGCCCACTGTACATTCCTGACAGTACCATGTTGTGATCTTGTCTTCATAGACTGGACAGCGTCTCTTGTGAATAGCCAAGATTTCATGTCTGGGTACTACTATTATTGTCATCATGGATGTAATTTCCATAAAAAATCACAGGTTTGCAACAAACATATACAGTGCAGAGCCAAGTGTGACCGCTATTACATTCCAAATGGTCAGACCCGTTGTAACTCCTTATTTGAAGGACAGAAGTGCTCTGTGTTCTGCAATCGACTATTCAACCTTAAAGGATCCTCTGAAATCTGGTGCACAAGCAATGGTTGGTCAAGTAACCCCTATTGCATAGGTGGGTATAGAGGAAGGCTAATCAACTGTCTATCATAAATATGTTCGATACCGGAGTGATTATAAAAATATGAAAACAATTTATAATTAATAATTAAAATAATTGTTGATGTGTTTATGTCAAGTGCATGATCCATTTGTTAAGTGTTGTACATTAACAGACTACTAAACAATATTGTTACCCTTTGGAATAAATTGGAATTGTAACTTTGATTTGTTATAAATTATGTCTGACTTACTAAAAACTTTAGATTATTTGCATAGGAGAAGTTAATGTATAGCCCTTATAGCCCGGGGTTGCTGAGAGCTGTCAGTAGGTATGAGAAAGAGGGTATTTAGACCAATTAGCGAAACAGCAGCCAACGTTAACTGATGAAGGCAAGGTTTCGTTTTCCTGTGCCCCTATCAGTTAGCATTTGCAAATTCAGTTTACTCCGTTTTTTATAAAAATATGAATTAAATTTATCACTACCATAAGCTCCCTGTAATTAAATTATGTATTAACTGCAATTGTGTATTAACCACACAAAAATGTTCATCAAAGAAAACGTTGTTCAATAGAAGTGATTATTAGCATAATTTCTGCTGAGCTCTGCTACTCATAAGTTTAAGGTAATCGCCCAGCTGCAGTGCCGGAGCTCGGGGCTGCTATCACATCTTCACTGCAGAAAGATACAGTACCATGCCTTGAAGTCCCGCATAGGCTCTTTATATAATTTACAGAAAGTGTGTTGCCCCTTTTCAGATGAAACGGTCACAATGAGCCACACACACACAACTGGGTTCACAACATGAACTTTTGTGAGCTGTTGTATTCACCGTGCGTTCACACCAAGAGCAACTAAAGCTGTAAAATGGCTTTTATCGCTCATAAAAAATAGCTACTGTTCACACTTGTTGCTCTAATCGCTCATGACATGCCCATTGACGTTTCATTTACAGCCGAAATGGGTCATGGCTAGTTTGCATGAAGTTGAACAGTTTTTAAGTTCTTTTAGTCACTCAAGTTTTGTCGCTCATTGCTTCTGCCACTTTACCCTACGGTCACTCGTACCGGCGAATAGGTGATTTGAGCAGGCAGCACTTGAGGAGCTCATAAACAAGTAGTAATTTGTTGGTAGTTGGTTGCTAACTTGCTAATGCCAGTGCACAACCGCCACCCTGTAACCAGATTACAGATTTATTAATGTTCAGGTTTCCCAAAGAAGGAATAAAACGTTATTGATCAGTGAGGATAATGAAAAACAATTTCCACAACTTACAGTTAGGAAAATACGGTAATTTCCAATACTTGACGTGTCAAATACTGCCAATACTTGAGACCACTGATATGTATTTACCATAAAATATGTACTTTTTGTATTTACTGTTCATATTTTTTCTAGAGAGTGGTGAGTGTGGTTACGACCATGAAATAGGACCTCATTCAGTGGGCTGCTTGGCAAAGCTATGGACTTCTGTTGGTTGTCATCTAGAGGCTGATCTTTCCCCGAACAGAAGACCTGATTATTGGTCAAGGTACAATGACTGGACAGTTGCTCGGGTGAGGGCCAAAATGGCAATGCTACCAACTCATATTGAGGGGTACTATAATCCTGATTGTCAGTTGGAAAATAAGTGTTTCCCTGCTCATGCCACTGTGGTCACCAGTGAAGGGAAACAGAAGACAATGGCAGAGTTGAAGCTGGGGGACAGGGTCCTTGCCATTGATGCTGATGAACAGCTGGTCTTCAGCGAGGTCATTTTATGGCTGGACCATAGACCTTCTGCAGTGGAGCACTACGTCCTGCTGACCACAGAGGGATCCTCAGAGCCACTCGCCCTGTCAGATGACCATGTTACTTTCATTGCAAAATCCAATGGAACAGCCACCTCAGTCAGTGACATGATCCCAGTGTTCGCCAAAGACCTAAAGAGGGGTCACCTGCTCTACTGCCATGACCCAGGGACTGGTTCAATGGTAGCCCGTCGTGTGACTAATGTCCAGGACTCAAAGGACTTGGGTGCCTATGCACCTATGACTGTTGAGGGAAATCTGATTGTGGATGGGCACCTGGTGTCCTGTTATGCCATGCTGTGTCGCCAGTACCTTGCTCACCTCCCTTTTGCCCCCTACAGGTTCCTCCACACACTGCGCTCTTACGTCCCCCTCTTTTCAAAGCTGTTCCCTCTACATCACCAGACTGAGGAGGAGGGCATGCACTGGTATGCCAGTGCCTGGCACCAGGTGGGAAAGTGGTTTAATTATCCCTTCGGCAAAACATGCTACCCCAAAGAGCTGCAAAAGTACGGCTATCCCTGAAAACCTCCTGTCAGAGTTTGGTTACCAAACCTTGGTTTCTCCCTCAGATTAATTAAGATGGTTGAATGACATTATTGAAATTAATCAATTGTAATGAATTACCTGATGTGTTAATCAATTGCAGTAAACCATTATGTAATCATTTTCATTTTTATTCTTTGGATCCTAACTAATTTTTCCAAAATCATCTTTGCTTAATTATACAGAACGTAATTTTGCTTCAAACATAAATCTAGTGGTCTTAGAAATCTATCTCAAATTACATTTTTTCCTGAATTCAACCTGTATTCAATACTTAATATTGTCATGGCTACATAGATACTGCTTTCGCTTTTACACCGTACAGGTGTAATATTAAGAATCACATCATATCCATATCTAATGATAAACTGTATCTTGTGACAAAAGACAAGCTTGATAATGTTAATTGAACACTGCTCTCTAGTGTTTAAATATTGGAAATCTACCAGTGGAATGATACTATGTTGAACTGTAGCTGAATTAAGAGGACAATAAATGTATTTTTCCACAGCTGGCTGCTGATTATAGCAAACTAAATAATTTTGAAAATATATGTGTCATAAATGTGATTGTTCTTGTTACCTGTTATGAGCTAAGAGAACAGATAACTAAATGATCAGTTTTAGTTTTAGTTTTGTTTTTCATTTTATTTCCACTTTACAGTAATAAACACAAACGTGAACTCCTGATGGTGGCCATGTTGCATCCGCAAAGAGACATGGCTTCTTTCTCCTTCTGGCAACGTACAGTTGTTTACACTGCCCACATTAGATTACTGCTTCGTTCTCTCTTGAGCTCACTGATGACATCACCAGCCACTTGAACTCTAATATCTTGGTTATAGCAAAAACTAGAACATATAATATAAATGTGTATACAAAATAGAAAATACAATGAAATCAGAATATACTCCTCACTGAAATCTAATGAAATGCAAATTCTCAAATACGTTGCAACAGCCACAAGCAACTGCTCTTGCAAGACAGGAACACAATTTCCTTAAGAAGCAAACAGAGAATTGAAGTTGTTTGGCTAAATTATTAGAATCATGATTTTTTTTATCAAGTGACGTTTAAGAATCTAGGTCGAACAAGGTATCTGGTGCTGGGGAAAAGTACCATGGTCAAACAGATCATAGAGGCTGCAAAGAATCAATTTCAGACTCTGATGCTTCAGAGGCACAGGTATGTATCAAAGAAACACCTACTGTAATGATTGATGTTAATCAATAGCTTTTAAACATTTCTGAAAAGTGGATGAAGTAATATGATTTGTAATATACTTCCTTAGATTTTTGAGCAATGGAAAATATTTATGCAGTCTTTGTCTGTTAGAATATTTTACCACATTGTTGATGGAATGTGGGTTGCTTGGAAATGTGTTTCTGGTCAAATGAAACTAAACTAAAATTGTGGTCAATACAGGTCAAAGGTCTAAACCTTGTGCATAATTTTGATGCCGACACAGATAATGAATATAACACTTAAAGCCCTCCACAGTCCTCCACACCAGATGTAGGCCTACATTTCTCAAGTCCAGTACAATTCCAGCATGATCTAAGTGCAGTTAGGTGTTCCATTGCTGACACAACACGCACACACACTCATCCAACAAGTCACTAAATAAAACATAAGTTCACATAAACAAAAACATGGTTTACTCATCACAAAATCAAGCCTAAACCATGGTTGTCACAGTCCCTGGACCTTAGCGGTGTAGTAAACCAATGAACTGAGCTATAGAAAGAGTATGACTATGGACAGTCTGGGCCTATTCTATGAAGGAGAATCTTAAATTCATTTATTGTGTATGGCATCAGAAGGAATCAGACACATAAGATTCGATCAGAACATTGAAACATGAGGAGCCGAATTCCACAGAGGCAACAGGATGTCGTAAATACCTCACAATACCATTTGTAAGCAGATCCAACAAACATTGTCACGGGACAGCTGGCAACATTAACATTAACACAAAAGAATACATATTGAGAATCCCACCTCAGGAAGGATATTGTCAATATGGTGCAAATAACCAAGATAATGGTCAAAGTGTCACGAGCCGCGCCTCTGTGGCTCTCCCCGGATCTCAACAGCGGGAACCATCACCGGAGTTTTAACGTTCCTACC